>JAADJF010000469.1:0-14547 GCA_012932015.1 Fusarium acutatum
GTTAAAGTGGTGGTGTCTGAGGAAAACGCCCCAGAAGAATTGCTCCGGGGGTGCCGGAGGGCGGGAGGGAGGGGGGCAAACGGCGCATCAGTGTTCGAGTTCAGCTCCTAGAAATCCATCGTTCCTCTTCCTCAATGAGTACACAACTGGTCTTGACGTCACAAGATCTTTTTAACTCGTGACAACACTTCGAAAACTCCCGGTGAGGTCGTGCCTTCATGATGGCAATGCCTCTCAGCCTAAGAACAGCATATAACGGGCCATTTGAAAAATTTCCAAGAGAGGTTCCAGATAGCCCACCGTCAGACCCATGATGATCACGTCTGTGGTAGTCAATGGATGTTCAGTTGGTATGCCCAGCACGGCCGGCGATCAACATATTTCAGGTACTCAGCATAATATCCCACATCAGCTGAGTGGTCTTCCCAGAAGGGTTGCAGCCCGTCGGCAAAGCGATGCCATTTCGAAATTAGAAGTTTCCTTGACTTCATCCGGACGTCCTACTCCTACCAGGAACTCATGGGTCGGCAACGGTAACTCAGCTAGATCGGTCGAGTATTCTGGCGCGCCGAGACATCAGGAGCAGACTCTAGATCAAGTTCGAGTCCTTCAAAGCCTGCGTCTGCGAGCCTACCGAAGTAGTCGGCAAGGCCATTTACGCTTGATGTTCCAAAAATTGCTTCATATTGTGGAGGTGGTGTTCTGGTACCTTCATTGGGCGCCTCGATGGCAGCAGCGGGTGGTGGAGAGGCTTCATCCTCAAAGATTGGGGGGTTGAAGCTAGGCACTCGCAGGAGATGAATTGGGCGAGGCTCCTGTATATTAACATTATTGGCGAGATGAACCGTCTGAGACGATGCGAAGATGCCCCCGATGCTAGTATTGACAGCTGGAAGTGTTCCTATAAACGAGCTAGGCGACACGTCGGCTGGAACCATAAATGCACCAGGGCACCCGCAGGTGAACTGGTAGGTGGTGCCGTGGCAGTCCACACCACTATAGGCCGGAAGGTTGGTGTTGACTTGAGTCGCTCGGCAATTGAGAATGGTGAAAGGTGAGTGCATGCCGATCTCCAAGTCCCGACGCTTCGTACCCGTAGCATCGTCAGGGTTGAGGCAGTTGATTTCCATAACGATCTGTCGCTTTTCAGTATCATTTTGCAAAGACATGGCAGCATTCCTAACCTTAATCCAGTGGTACACATTTACGTTTTTCCAGCTGCAGTTGGGATGGAGGCGAAGATTCTTGTTCTTTGCCATCATCTCGCATGTAGGAATTTGCACGTTTGCTTCTATCTCTGTGGGACCCGACAGATCTTCGAGGCCAAATTCTAAGTTATCTAACAGGTTGACTGTAGGTTCAGCAAGAGGCTCTTCATATGTGTGTCGTCGTGCCGCATAAGTTGTTCGTCTCCTGGCGCCAACCTCAAGTGCCTGCCGTCGTAGTTCAGGGTTTAGCTCACCGCCCCGGACCGTCCGGACATCTGACGAAGCATACGTAGAATCGAGGGGTCTACCAGCTACCTTTTCAAGAAGCAGAATTTTGCGATCCGAATCCTTTCGGGTGGCACGTCTGTCATTCGTCCAATACTCAATTGACTCGGTTACGTAGACCTTGAGCTTATGTACTTGAACCTTGGCCAGAGGCGTCAGCGTGAACGCGATGGGGATCCTGCTGCCGATTGGAAAGCTTCTCCCGGAAATAACGACATCGTATTGTAACTTATCTTCCCATTGACGACTAATGGAGATAGGCTCTGTCATCTCGAGGGAGAGTGGATCGGGAACGCGTACGATTGAAACTTGGTTGGTGCCGTGCAAGGTGGGCTTGAAGGCCCTAGCTCGGTCGATGTTCGCATGCAGCACCCACCTGACGGACCCATACCGAAGTTCCGTCGTCTCTAGCTGATCATGGTCGATAGGAAGCTCGAAGTAGTAGTCGTACGTCCCGGGGTAAAAGGTCTTGTAGCCCTTGGTTTGAGTGGTCGTGGCCACGGGGCCGTCGCCCTTCTGCAACCTCCGCGGTTGGACTCTTCGGAGTAATATACGTTTCATCTCCTTGTTAGGGAGGTTGATACGGTATGGGAATAATGAATCAGAAGGAATGGACTGGTTTACGTTAAGAGTACTGCAGTTTAAAAAGCTGGTCTCGAGGCTGTATGTGCAATGGTGGCCATACTCATTTTCGCAGTCGCCATCCATGGCATTGAAGAAATTTAGGACCTGCGTGCACAGGTTGTCCTCTTCGTAAGTATCCTGCTTCAACGGTGGGATACCCTCAGGCCACTCGGTGCGAGCACGACCAACAAGCTTGAGCTGGATAGCCTTAATGTTGACATTCTTTTTAACGCGCAATTGAAGTTTGCCTCTGAGCAGAGTCGCACTGCCCTGATTATCGCGGTGGCCGTGGCCATCATGGCCAAGACCGGAGAGAAAAATATGTGGCTCAGCGAGGAGGATGGAACACGAGACACCACTGCCGGAAGCGACGAATGTGGGCACTTCGGGAACGACTGGGGGGCCTGGAGATTTTGAAGAGCAAGCTAACATGAAGCTATTTCGGGTCTGAGAGGTATTTGGCGCAGCTATGTTGAGTGTACCCGGATGTGATGGATGTGCTATACGGCCATCCATGTCGTAGGTGGAGCTGATAGTGGTGGACGTGCGTGAGGATGTGGCTGTAGTGGTCAAGGCAGGTGGGAATAAGGTGCTTCCGAGCCGGGGAAGATAATTTCATATGCTGGCAAGAGATGTAGAATTGATGGTGCGAATGGACCGAAAAGTCGATTAAGGTTGAAGTCTTGCCCAGTTGTCTCAGGCCGTGTAGTCTAAGGGACTTGCGAGGATATTGGCAGTGGCACTCGGCACGGGCTTTGTAGTTGCCTGAGTCGTACGATCAAGACCAACTATGAACGCACAATCTGACGAAATAAACTAGAATTTGACGTCCTGGCGTGGTATCAACCGGTAATGCACCACGAGTGCCAGATAGTCTCCACGGCTAAGTTCAGAATAGATGGGTGTGGCTGAAACACCTCTGCTATTTGTGTTAGAAAGACGATTGGTGTATATATGAACTCGACTAGACAACATCGAATTCAAGAAAAGCGAAAGACAAGAAAACTGTTGATACAAGCAGCGATAAGGATGATAATGGCTGGTGCTTCATTAAGAAAGCACTTATGGTATTTTGGTATGCTACACAAGAAATAGGTGTAATTTATTGCTAAGGCTCAAGAACGCTTTTATATCCTAGGGACTCAGAATAAGGCGGTGGACGGGGCGTCATCACCCTTGACACATTCTGTGTCACTTAATGTTTCGCAAGATATGCAGAATGCATACCGACTAGCGGAAACCTGGCTGACAAAGAGAGCGTTGCGAGACTACTAAGAATATCCGAAATGCATGACCAGGTGGTAGCTTAAGCTTCAGTGCCTCCTCACTATGGCAGCAGCTAGTTAAACAAAAGCCTCTTCTCAAGATATTTGTTGTTAGTTCTTAGAGGATTAGTAAATGCGCTTGTGTGTAAACCAGGTTTGCTTAATAAGGGCACTGCATCATAGTTACAACATCTATCCCACCTACCTGCCCTCTGGAAATAAGAGTACGTAGGACGCATAAGAAATGTATTACTCTTGTAATTTCCTGTAATAAAATTGAGGTATGACCAAGGATATATGCAGTACCCTAACATTATACCTCATTCAGACAAGACTTATTAGATGTGACAGCTAATTTGTAACGCTTTTGACAAGCGAGTCCGACTACACTGATCTTGACCAATGTTCGTCCAGATATTCGCGATTCAATTCATCGCTCAGTGATCATCGTTCCATATTGGCATTCTATCTCCACATATCCAAATCCTAGTATCATTCACCGTAGAGTAAGCCATTCACGACTTACTCTACCATCATGACACAGTTCAGCCACTTCATCTCGTGTAAGTATTAGTCAGGGGCTTACAAATAATCGCAGAGGTGCCGATCATCCGGGATGCAAACTCTATTTCCTGAAGAACGGGCATAGTTCGCAAGCATTCTGTACCAGCGAAAAGGGAAGAAGCTTTGCCGGGATGTTGGCGAAGGAAATTTTACCCGAGGTGTGAGGCCTCATAATTGAATTGCTTATCGAGTAAGATCTTTTGAGCATTGTCAGTCGATCAAGCCATACAGTGTACGATTTATTCGCGACTGGGCTCCCCATAAGGTCTTGATTACGGCGATGGTTAATCAAATTTAGTTGGAAGCTGAAATTCTGCATGCGGAAGACAAAGCAAGTGATTAGGAAGAAAGTGTCCAGAAAGAAGATACAAGCACAAACTTGTGGGATTATTTAGGTATCATATGGTCTATGGTCTAGAGTACAATCACCCCTAGCTATCCCTTTTTTACCAAACTTGTAAAATTACATGAGAAACTCGACTCTTTCAATCACAAGATTCCTTGAGATAACTGTGAAGGGATGGGTTAGTGGGGATTTTCAGGTATGGTATCGGCGATATGAAATGCAGATGTCTTTCACGTATCAAGTCTCGGGTTCTCAAGGGAAAACTCACGCAACGAGATCCTTCCTGTCCTTTTCCTTTTTAAGACCACCGAAGGCCATCTTGGTGCCAGGGATGTACTTCTTAGGGTTCTCGAGGTATTCGGAGAGGGTCTGATCATTCCACTCAATGCCCTTCTCCTTGTTGGCAGTACTGTAGGCATAGCCCTCGACGGAACCAGTCTTGCGGCCGAAGAGACCGCTCAGGGCAGGGCCGATCTTGTTGCCGCCGTCCTTCTCAATGGTGTGGCATTGAGCGCATCGGGTCTTGAAAAGGTTGGCGCCCTTCTTAATGTCGCCTGAATAGTTAAGTTAGCAACCGGCGACTGCGAACCGAAAGGCGCCAAGGCACTCAAACACGTCAACCAGCTCATTGGTCAGCCATTGCCGCCAGGGGGCTTGTATCATGAATGTGATGGCCCGAATAATGACGCAGATGACAAAGGCAGCACGGCTGTTACTCAGCAGTGGCCGCTCCCGCGCGTCAGCGAAATCGCAGCATCCGTGGCATCCGGAATCATAACTCGAGGTCCCAGCGCATCCAACGCTTCGATTTACACATCTCAAACAAGTCTCGCAAGGCAACAAAGCAGTGCACATCCGTCAAGCCCTTCCTAACGAGGCTGTCCACAGCGGCGACATATCCCGGTGACAGCAGTGAGGCCAAACTTACCGCCAGACATTGCGATGGTAGGCTGTAATTAAGGGGTAATGAAGAAGTAGTAGGGTGCGGAAAGGGCGCCGAGTATCAATGCTAGAGGTTCTTCGAAGTTGTAGGCGGGTTTGTAATGGGCAAGAAGATAGGAGGGGAGAGAGAAAGCTAGAGAAGGACGAGGGCTAGCTGTAACTTAATGGCAGCAGGCCATGACGGCTTAGTTGACTTTCGAAGGCATGGAAGAATGGGAGAGAGCGCATTTAATGGCCACAGGTCACCATATGCAGCCCACCTAGAGTCACTCATGATCCATGTCTGATCTTGTTGTTAGTAATAGGGATCCACCAGCCACCAGTATACAATCCTTCTTCACTTTTGCCTCTATTAAACAACGTGAACTATACCAACCCCGCCAACATTACTGTAATATCCAGTTGCTGCCATCAACCCATGTTAAACCAGGTGACATTTGTTGAAAGTAATGCAGTAACTAGCATGTCTGTGAAACTACGAACCTACAAGATTCGCATTGAAGTCTAGGCCATCATGGGTTCGTATTTTTAGTAATCAGAAAACTCACCGGTACGTGATGGCGCTGTATTAGACAACGTGACTAAGACATCGTCGGGTTGGAATGCTCCGGCGAATACCAGGTACAAGTTACGACCAGATACACCGAAAAGGGTTCTCCGGTTTGTTCACCGCCGTTACTCCGTTTACACGCCTTGTGCAGCCAGCCTAGTCCAGAAAGGCACATCGCTTATTAACCTCTTATTGATAGGCTTGGCGTCCTACTGCGGCACGCTACCCGAGATAGCTAGAGTTTACTACGCCCAAGAGAACGAATCTCATAGGGCCTGTAGGTACGCTAAGCCATCTGTGATGCCTCCACATTGATACGGTCTACACAAGAGAAAGCCCTACTGGAGCAAGGGCTGTCTGTAATGTACCGAATTACAAAGAATCTGGCTCGCACGCGTATCGAGGTTCTTCCAAATACAGGGGAGATCTCTGAGGCCGATTTATTTGCCCAGTTTCCCACCTATGCATAACTTCTTGTTCGCCCAATTGATGTTCTCCAGACCATTGCTTACAGCTGCTCAGCTAATCGCAATAGCCATGGACAGTCAATCAGACACAGCTAAAGTCAAGATTTCGTAAATCAACTGCTGAGAATAAACATACGCAGTTACGACGCAGTTTTACTTATTTGTAACCAATCCGGTCAATAGATAGTAAATGCACATCTAGAACATTTTGTAAGGTGTGCCCATCTCCAATCAATGGCCTCATATCAAAATATGGGGGTTAGGGATAAAGGTGAATTCAGGGAACAGATGCTGTTCGAAAGAGTCATATGAACGATAGGGTAAAAAGAATACCACCGAATACAGCTAGCCTCATGTCTCTTCCCTATCCTGACCATTATTTTTTGCGTCGGCTGGCAGCCAATGATTACCATACAGTACTGCTGGTGTTGTTCGGGCAGACGAAGCTGCAGATAAGGGCGAGGGTGAGGGTGAGGGTGAGGATGCGATGAACCCCATTGTCAAGCAGCAGGATGCCGCAAATATCGTCTGGGCAGCCGAGGCTGCAGAGGTCGGTCGTACGGGAGATCGAGGGTGGAGAGCCCGGAATGTCGAGGTAAGAAGAAGCCGTAAATACCACGTAGGAAATAGCGCCCGAAGACGATATCAAGAGCTCGCGAAGCTCAGTGTCGTTGAAAACTCTCGTCACGAAGAAAGATCAACTCTGTGAATTCTTTTCTTCCAGCAGCTGTTAAGGTCCCGTTAGCCCCACAGCTGCTTTTGCTGCCATTTTGGCCTGGAAAAATTCTTTACCCTAGCAAGACGCTAATAGCGGGTGCCAAGGAAAGATTTTTATAGGAGAGAGTTGACCAGATTTGTTGTATTTCGTCGACTGCGCACTGTAGAGTAATTGGTATAGAATAAGACGATCAAAGATAGCTTCTCAGTCAGGATTTAGGAGATCTGAGGGGTTTGGTCTCCTTCATCAGATTAACTCATGCGAATTTCCCAGTGATGAAGTCCAGCAACGCCGCTTCAACCATGTCCTTTGATTGGATATCATGCACCATGTCGATATATCTGCTAGAAAATGGCATTATCAACCTATTGCCCTCCAGATATCCCTCGTCATGTAGCTCCCACCTGTCCTCCACACCTGTTGAACTTGACGTGGAGCCAGATCCCGGACTTGTTAGAGTTGAACCATCCCGACATGGCCGAACAATCCATTGCGACCGAATTACGTTTCCATTAGGGGCGGACACGCGCAGCCGAATACCGTCAGGCACACATTTGTAAACTGCTGACCATTGCATCCGCACCGTGAGCCCGGGGATCAGCGCGTACAGCTCATCTATGTGGTATGTGCGAACAGTGGCGTCCCAAGGCCCAATAAAAGGATCGTCTGCGATCGACACTGGTAGAGTTGAGATCTCCACAAAGTTAAGTACGGAGAAATTGTGTTTCAGGGTTGTGGTGTATTTCTGTAGCCAGCCAATGAGGAATTGAGGCGGAAGATTGCCTGGAAGGGGGACCGTGACAGAGAAATGGTGTTGTGCCCGCATTAGTGGACTTGGTTTTATAATGCGATTGGTTCGATGGTTGCGTAATGCCCGTGAGCCTCAAAATATCAGCCGCCGCAATTACGAGTTTGCTTTTGTCACAATGAGTAATGATTAATAAAATCAATGCGGGCTGGGTGACGTGCGGGGTTTTTTGTATTTCTTGGCCTTTTAGCCGCAGCGACGAGGGGCAACCCTATCGAGATAAGATAAGAAGCGATTTGAATGAGCGAAGACACACTGCAATACCGTGAGTACCATTTGGCGTTCGCTAACACGGCCTGATTGGCTGTTGATTTAGTCGAAACTGTTTTGAGCTACCTTACGCTGATTGGGCAAGATTAGCCCTTATTGTGGGGTTCGACCAATCGCACCTTGTAACTCTTTCTTTGTAGAATATCAGGCTCTTAAAATCCTCTTTGTCTGATACCTAATATGGCCACTCTGACATGTTGTGACTGACATATTAAAATGGATTTTCTCCGACATTGTGTGTTTGAAGCTGGCTGGTTCGGATAAGTTTGACAGCTTTTGCGGGGCAAAGCTTCAGTTAGTTACCAACAGTTGTCAAGGGCAAGGAACATGACCATCGTGAATTACTTCATAGTTGCCATGAACTCCAAATAGCAGGCAGCATCCTGCTGCCTAGACGACAGCAGACTGAACATGAGTATAAGAGACCGACTCTCGTCGCTCCTTTAGATAGAAAATTAAGTGCTCATTTGATCTTGGCTATCCATCCGTACATGCGATCGACATCATAATAGAGCTCCAATCTCACAAGCAGGGTGGTCATCAATTCAATCAATTCAATTCAATAGATTGAATTGATGATCACCCTGCTCACAAGCGTCTGCATTTGGCTTGGCGTAACGTTCTACTGGCAAAGCTGGCCTCGAGAAGAAAATGTCTGAATAGACATTCTGAGGAGGCGGCATATCCAAAGATCCTTTAAGATGAATGTAAATATGAATTTATCAGTAGAAGATAGGAGACGCGACAGCCTACAAGGGAGCCAATAGGTTCACGGGTCCCGTAAAAATGACTAAGCACAGTGCGTCTAGTCCTGGTTTCAACCTACGAGTCGATGAAAACACACTGTCTTACTTTTTAACGCCGTCGCGACAGGACGCGAAGGCTGGGTCACAGTGCGCTCACCAAAGAACGACATTCAGCAGTGATCCTCAAACAATAGGAACGATCTTATCATTCACTGAAGATTGCCTCCCTCCTGAACAAGAATTCGAGCCCCGCGATGCGTTGTTCAAGGCGATTAACGATTGGGCGGCCTATAGAGGTTACGCCTTTACGACCGGACGTTCGACAGTTGAAAAGAGTGGCAGACAAACTATCACGTATACATGCGATCGGTTATGTCGCCCGCCCAGTTCGATGAAAGAAAGACAACGTAAGACCACTACTCGAGGGACCGGTTGTAAATTCTCTGTTCTGGCCAAAGAATCACTCGATAAGAGTAGGTGGACATTACGACACCGGCCGGATATCCGCTTCTCTCTTCACAATTACCCTCCCAGTCGGCATCTGTCGGCTTACCCAATACACCGTAAACTACCTGAGGAGGACCAAACTCAACTTGAAAGGCTCGCCAATGCAGGAATTGCACCTAGACACATTAGAACATACCTGCGCCAATCAAGGGTGTGCTCAACTCAACGTATTTCAATATGTTGGATGGATTGACGATCAACGTCAACTCAAAATCAATATCGAATACGAATTACATATAACATCAATCCATTTTGAGTTATCATTGATTGAATGGATTGAAGGTGGTGGATTTAGGGTAGCTGGTATTAGGTGTGAGATTGGGCCCGCAAACNNGCATTTTACATATAAATTCTGACCCGGATTCCATAGACCTACTTAGACCTTTTAACTTATCTGTTCATGACCTCCCATTTTGACCTTATTGACTGTATCTCCGTGTGACTGACCGGCCCACTCTAGCTCACATTAGGACTCATGATTCCTGAGGAGGTTTTGGCATCTTGAATAGGTTTAGTCCTTGCGATCCACCCTTCCTATTACACTAACCTTAATATCATTTAGCCCATCACTTTGGGCTTTTTTCCCTATTAGATCAGTGTCAACGCGCTCCATGATCGCGTTCTTCCGCGACCGTGATCCAGCTGGACGCTGTGAACCAGAAGGAATGGAGTCTACATCGCCCTCCACGAACGACGTTGACGTGTTATCTTCCTCAACACTTGCAGTGGCTTCTTTAGCAACACCAGCTCCCAGCCTGCAAGAGGAAACACCATATGAAGAAGTAGAACATCAGTATCTCTAGCGTTGCTTCCCAGATTACGTTTAGTCCTAACGTGTCTGAGAAACACTATTGTGGGTATGGGGTTTCAGGTGTAATGTTGAGGGTTCTTCTGGTGGCCGGCGGTGGGTCTGCAGGCGCTGCATCTAGAATAAGTATCCTAAACCTAGAAGCTTCACGGAGAAGGGAATCCAGAATGCAATTACCTATTTACTTAAGGGCTATAGAATACACACTCCCCTTAATAAGATGAAATCAGCCACTGAGAAAAAAGCTGAGAAATGAAAGGCTAAAGATCAGAGGTCTATCACTAAAGTGATAAAGCTTAATATATAATTCTCACATAAATAAGATATTATAAACAGTCTGATTAAGGGTTTTAACTATAAGTATTTTTAGTACCTCCTACTTAAATAAATCATTAAGGAAAATCATACATTTAGTGTCTATAAGTAAGGAAGATTACGTTAGATATTTAAATATCTTAACCTACTTATTAAGATCACGGATGCCAATATTACTAAGACAACTATCTGCTGTAAAGTTCTCTCAGCCTACAAAATGCATAAGGATAAGGTCATCATAACACTGAAGCAGTCATACAGCCTGATTTATATCTCCTTTAATAGATAGAAGTTAGGCAATAAGAACAGCTTATATAGGATTGCTTATTTCTTTTAGGATGAGAATAGCTACTTATATAAGCTGGCGCTTAGTGTACTGAAATTAAGAACTTACTATTTTAGATATAACATTACAGCTGAAATGCTGAATATCCTTAACGCTTATAGCATTAAGGATAAGATTGAGTACTTCACACTAGATAATATAGAAGGTAAAGATAAGGCTATAGAGGTAATTGGTAGTAAGCTTAGGTTCATTAGGTTGAGTAGGCGTGGGCGCTGCTTCAGCTATACACTACATCGCTCAGCTAAAGCACTGCTATTTAGCCATAACATTAAGGCTTTTGAAGAGCAGTTATCAGGGGAAGCTGCTCTATCTGAGGCAGAGCACACACTTTAGCGGCGCAAAGGACCTATCCGAAAGCTGGCGAGATGTATGCCATAGTATGGGGCAGTCTAGGGTTTTCAGAATCCTCTTGCCGATCAAGGCAGAAAGCACATCTGAGAGGGAGATTATTGTCAGTGTGGTGGAAACTTCAAAACAAGGACTAAATGGATTGGGAATCATCTTGCGAAGCATCAATTTAAGGTTTTAATTTATCAGTGCCGCCATGGCCGTACCTACGCAACCCCATAAATAATTGACCTGAGCATGCAAGGAAGACATAAATTCGTGACATCAATAATTTATTGTCTGGCTGTACTGTATCCTACTATTCTGCCTGCCATACTCTCCGAAGTCAATGCAATGGCGTCTCAAGGACTTTATCCATCTTCGTCTGACAGCGAGCATAAGCCTGACGGTCCTCTATCGCAGTCAGGACGATACGCAGAAAAGGAACCGTCGCAACAGTCAAGAGACTCTACAACTACAGACTTCGGTTCGCCACCAAATAGGGGACTGGAGGCCTGGCTAGTTGTCGCAGGAGGGTTTTGCGCCAATTTCGCTAGTTTTGAATGGATTAATTGTGCGCTACACTTGATCATCAAAGAAAGCACCTCAACAAGAGACACTAAGGCTGCCTAGGTATTAGAGTCTTCAAAGACTATTACCAACACCACTAACTCAAGTCATACTCACCTAGTACTGTGGCCTGGATCTCTTCAGTAGAGGCATTCATGCTGTTTTTCTGGATACGTCTGACTGTCACCCTGGTCACTGTTCAATGAGTTCGTAATTGATATGTAGTAGGGTCCTATAGTTGGCAAGATGACTGACGAGCTTGGCCCTCGCATACCTATCCTACTCGGCTCCTTCCTCCAAATTTTTGGACTAATGATGGCCTCCATATCTAAGCAGTACTACCAAAATCTTTTATCCCAAAGCATATGTAGTGCATTAGGCTGCTCCTTCCTCTTCTACTCATGTACGTATTCTTCACGCATACTCAGACTCTATATCTTCTGATTGGACTTCTAATAACCGCCCATACAGCTATAGGCGCAGTTGGCACCTGATTTTTTCGACATCGTGCTATAGCTTTCGGTATCGCCAACGCAGGATCTAGGCTTGGCGGTGTCGTCCTCCCAATCATGGTGAACCGCCTTGTTATACACATAGGCTTCGGCTAGACAATGCGATCCACTACCTTTCTCCTTCTAGGGCTTCTGGCAATTGCAAATTTAACCATTAAATCGAGGCTACCGCCGCCCCACGAAGGATTCAATCCAAAAGACATCGTAAGGCCATTTAGGGAGTTGCCCTTTCTTCTATTAATTGTAGCGGCGTTTATTGTGGCACGCACAGCAGAGGGTCACATAAGAGAGGGTTAAAAGAGCCTTGATTTCTATCATAGGACGGGGGGAGCAGAGCTACTTATATGCATATAGAGCGCCTGATCCTTGTCAGGGGAGCTAGACCAATCAGGGCTACCCTATCTTTTGACATTTATGATATACTTGGGCTCCTTTCTGCCCTTTACGTTCATTATTGTGCAAGCAGATGCACTAGGAGTATCACGAAACTTGGCTGAATATCTGGTCTCCATTATTAACGCCTTATCGTAAGTATCTAAGTCCCTTCATCCCTTTCCTACTACTAGCAGCTAACGACCTGGCTAGCACGTTTGGTTGTATCCTCCTGGCGTATCTTGGTGATAGTATTCACAAAGTAATAATGTCTTTCCTGCTGTCTGCCTAGCACTAGATTTGTACATCAATAAAGTAGAATGTTGAACCCCCCTCTTCTATTATCTATCGCGGTCCTAGCTTCTCCAGCACCCTCGGCCCCTGCTCCTCCCACTCCTCCTTAGTAACCCATGTGCTCTCCTTGTCCGCCATGACGTTGGCCAGCACTGCGCCCCAGGAATACTATATGTCGCCGTCTCGGAGGATCCTCTATCCGCACCTTGAACTTGCTCAGCCGCTCCGGATTGCCTTACAGTACTCGTGTTAGCCACAGCTGCTTCAGCTCCTTCTCCAGCCGTAACGGCAGACCTGGGTACATGCTGCTGCCGCCTGACAGGACAACCGCCTTGAACAGCTACGAGTGGATATCCACAGTGGCCGATTGAATGGTATTGAAGAGCAACTCGTTGAGGCTGGGTGACTCGCTATCGACAAGATAAGGCTGGAACAGGCATTCAGGCGCCTCGAATCGCTCGCTATCTACATGAATTGTACGTCCGTCCGGCAGGGTGTAATCTTTTACAAGCACTGTCGTATCCTCTCTCAGTCGCTTATCCAGTTCCAGGTCGTAAGATACATAACAAAGCTTCTCCTTGATCTCGCGCACTGTCTCGAAGTCGGCAGTTCGATTCAAGACATAGCCACGACGCAGCAACAGCTTGATCAAATTGCGCGTAACGTCTCGGCCGGCGACATCTAATCGCTTTGTGAGATGGTTAAGGACAACAGATTCGTAGACGGGGACGATGTGCGTGACACCGTCACCTGAGTCGACAACAACACCCGAGTTCAAACCTACACCACATCCAAATCATTCGCTCTGGATTACATGCCTCCAAATCGCACCCCAAGCTTCGGCCAAGCTTTCACTCTCACTCACCTTGTNNGCACATCTTCTCCAGATTCTTAAGCGGGTTCATCGGGGGCTCTGTCAAGAGGATCTTCAGGCCTTTAGGGTTAACCTTGAGCCTCTTGAAGAAGGTATAATCCCAGAGGTGCTCCATATCATCCCATTTCTTGATGATGCCGTTCTCCATAGGATAGCTTATCTGCAGCATCGTTCGGGCGGCAGCAGCATCATCACCGCACATGATGTCCTTAATGACCAGGTCGTTATCATGTTGCTCTTCGGATCGTAGCATCAGTCGGCCCACGATAGAAGGGTACTGATGCTCGGGGAAGTTCTGCGCGGCATATCCGACCTTGAGGAAACCGGTTCCGCCGTCAAGGACTAGGAGGTAGAAGGGGGGTCAGCTGTCAAGGTCAGGTGCACTAGGGGGCCATTATGAATTAGGGAGATATGGTTGGAAACTTACCAATGGGTGAAGCGTTAGCCATATTTATGGCAGCTTAAGGTAAGGCGTTTACTGATTTGTTGTGAGGCTGAGTTGGATGTCCCGTGTTCCTATTCTCAGTAGCTTTTTAGGGGTGGTGAAGGGGTTAAGGTGTTTGTCAATGGTAATGTTAGCGTGGTTAGAATTAATTGGGATGCGGGGGTGAGAGGGATGATTACAAAGCAATGAGACAGGTCAGTGGTCAAGATTGTCTGATGCAGGCACAATTGAAATTGAGGACAGCTTGCTGGCAGCAATTATTCCGCAATTGGAAAGAGTTCAAGAGTCATATGCAAACAGCTAGCGGTAGCGCGATGCTAGAAGCCGCTAGCATATTGAGCTGCTAAACCGTATACGGCGTTATTATTCAACATACCTATAAGG
>JAADJF010000470.1:0-46398 GCA_012932015.1 Fusarium acutatum
CCCCCACCCCCACCCCCACCTGGGGATAAACCTGCTGCTGTGAATTATTCCCGACCTGCTAATAAATCGACAATTGCGAATTTGAAGTCCGCCGCCGCCGGTATTCATGTAAGTGCCCTTCAATTGAGCTGTGCCAATTGACACTGACGGAATTTACAGGGCGCCGGCGAAACTCTTCGCGGAACACTAAACTCCAGCGTTGACAAACACTTCGGCGGCACCCCCCAAGCAATTGAGAAGAACCAAGCAGCCATCGACGCAGGCCGCTACGAGATCGACAACCGCACATTCTACCACCCAAACGAATACCGTCTAACACGACCAGAAGGCTCCGGCCCTTCCCCCGATAGGCCGCCAGTTCCCGATGCTCAATACGACGACCCACCGTTCAACATGGGAAACACGACAGGGAGTCCTGCGGTAACGGATAAAGAGAGGGAGAAGAGACACAGCAGATTGGGAAGTTTGTTTGGTAAGAGTGGAGGACGATCGGCGTCGCAGCCGGGTGCTGATGCGACGCCGAGGGCCGAGAGGGGGAAGTTGAGAAAGAGGAGTAGTTCAGGGCCGGGGACGCCGAAGTTGAGTGTCGTGGGGGAATAGTAACGCGCCACAGGAGTTGTATCATATATCTAGCTTAATGCCACATTACGTACTCACCACGTTGCATTGATGGTTGACATTCTGTGATGCTCACACGACTTGATATCTTGACGCATCCGTTGGTGTTGGCATCCTTACATCAAAGACACAAATGTTCATAACGCCAAAGTTCATTATTGGTATCTGAAGATATGAACGAGATCTAAACCTTGAATGTCCGACTAGTTCGAAACATAATGAGCGACATATTCAACTTCCATATGATTTCCAATTCCATCTTTGGTGCTGGAGTTAGGAACGCCAGGCTATAATCTTGTTAGTCAACGTCTCTCTTTCGGATTATACAACTTACCCAATCTCCACCAACGGCAACATTGAAGATGACAAACATAGGACTATGACAAAGACTCTTCCAGACCTTAGCATTGCCAACTTGAGCGCCCGTAACACGATGAAAGACCCTTCCATCGAGATACCAGGTAATAGACTGAGATCTCAAATTGCTGCTTCGTCGATCAAACTGGACCCGCCAGACGTGATACTTGCTATCAGGAAGTTGAACATTCGACGCAATGCCATTAGGCTCATTGCAGATTCCGCCAGGCGCTTGGTCACAGTGAACAGCACCATAACCAATCTTCTGCCCGTTGACATTCTCCATGATATCAACCTCTCCACAAGCGGGCCACTCAACACCATTTCGGATCGCATCACCAAGGAGCCAAAAAGCCGGCCAGATTCCCTGCTTGCTCCTCGCCGAGTTACCCCCCAGACGTAAACTCGCCTCAACTCTAGTGATTTTCCCAAGCTTGGGCGTAAAGGTATACTTGCTCTCAATGCGAGCCGACGTCCACTTTTTTGTCTTGCTTGAGAACTGGGGAATCAGCTGCAGTGTGTTCTTGCCTGACTTTCGAAGAACACTTGTGCTTTTCACGTAGGCTTGGATTTCATTGTTGTAGTTCTTTACGCGCTCGATGATGTTCCATGTGTTTGTGCTGGGGAATGTGTTGGCTTGGCCTTCGAAGCCTTGCTGCCAGACGCGCGTGTAGCCGCTGTAAACAGGTGGTTGGACTGCCGCTGCGATGGCGAACAGACATGTGAAGACGGTGAGGATCCAAGGAGAGAACATGGCGAGATTTTAAAGATAAGGGGGAGATAAGGAGAAGAATGCTGCGGTGTTGCCGCGTAGAAGGGAAAGGGAAGATAGTGCAAAGCGCACTTTAAGGAGAGTCGTCACGAATATGGTGAGAGTGAAATACCGTAAACACCATCTTTTTCAGGGAAATCCCCTTGAATATATAGATTCCCCATCTCATTTAAGCTTACGAATGCCATATCGGTCAAGAATGCTAGAGGCCGTTCTGATAACAATAGCTTGGTGTCTGGAACATGTCTAAGGCCGGTTTCAATCCTTAGATCCAACGTGGGCTAACCCGGAACAGTGAAGCTAAGCCAAACGCAGCGCATTTCTCAACGCCACCATCTTCAATAGTCCCTTTCCTTTGATTGAAATATTGGAATTTTATGGAATTGTGGCTTAATGGCCTTGCGCTATTGTGGAATTAAGCTTTGGTCCCTGATTCCAGGGCAAAAAAAAGGTTAATGGATCTGGATAAGCGCTGCTGCGCATGCAAGGAACACGCCACTCTATTGGGTTCATGGGAATGATTGAGGAATTGGATGGGAGTCTGGGCCTTTGAGCGAGGGTTGAGAATAAATTGATGGGATGGGGCCTTGAGATGTCCCAAAACTTTGAGATAACCTTGGTTGTATTGGAAGAACCCTGAACGTGGGATACTCTAAACTATGCATCTTGTAAAGCATTCAAATGAAGGCTGTGCTGCGTTTCTCCTTATCGAAAAGAGTCGTCGCCCTGAATACGCACATAGCATGACGTGCCTCCATCACATCCCTTCAGGTGGTGGGCAGTCTCGATACATCTTTCAAAACAGCAGTTCTGACAAGAGTGAAGAAGCCCTTCATGTGTATTAGAACACCAAAGACGCCGGCCACAGGGATCAGTAAGGGGACTATACCCCAGAGCAAATTCGGAGTCGTCGTCGTCCGCACAATCAGAATCCCGAGCAATGCCCAAAAGCCAGGACCGATCATTTCTATTTCTGAAAATTTCTGCAGTGGGATCGTTTCCACGTACGGGCCAACTTCGTAACTCATCACCACAAAGCACAAGGCGAAACTTGCGAAGAGGAGCATAGTGTCCAAGCCGAGAATGAGCGTGGTACAAATGTGACGTATTGCCCCAGTTCTGTATATGACGTAGAAAGATGTCGCGTTGGTGAGGATAGAGAGGATGAGGAACGCGACCATCAAGTGGTCAAGACTTTCTGCTGTATTGTAGTCGATAACATGTTTGCTGATGCGATATTTGCAATACTGTTCCAAGGTCTCATTCCAGGGTTCACAGTGCTTGAAATTATCGATATCTTGGAATACAGCTTCTGTAAGGTTGAGCGCTCCGGGGAAATGGCCTGCGCAGGTCTTTTTTGCCGTCCCATTGATTCTACATAGACCTTAGTCTTGAATTAGCGATTGGATGATGCAGAAAGTAAACAAGGCTCGACCGAGCTTGTGATGCGTAGAGTGGTGGCTCACCAGAAATCGCGAATTGGTACACGTCCGGTATGACATCTTTCATCGCGAGCGCGCAGTCTTTTCCCTAAACAAGGTCGATCGTTTCGTGTTTCCAGTTGACGAGGCTGTATTGCGGGGCTGTTGGCGAATCGCCTGCTGACAGAAAGCATACTTCAAAGGCGAAAATGACTAGCCCACGATGGTAAGCAGAGAGGCCGATGGGGAGATGAGAGAATTGCCCTCACCTATATTCATAGTCATGACTATATAACGGCCTGCCATTGTAACGAATGTGAATAGTGGACTGTGAATAAACAAAGCGGTGCCGTATTTGCGTTGGATGCAGAAAGAGAAAATTCCTGCCTCTGGTGGAAGTTGTCAATGGTGGATGACGCTGGAAGTCTGGTTAACGGTAAGGAACGAGAAAGTCTCTTGCCGGCGGCGGTTCTGAAGCTGGCAAGAACCTTAGGCACTATGAAAGAGCCGCCAGTCGAGGTTTCGTATTACCGCTACACGTGTTGTTGGCTGCAATCTAATCATGCGGCTCAGTGGCCGAGCTCCGTGGGTTGAAGTCACTATGGACCTGCGACTGGTCAACGGGCGACTGAGCCATTCTTAGCTTGGGCAAAAAACGGGGCAAGATAATGCCTGGCTAGGGGAGGAAAGAAAACTTAGGACCTTGATCCTAAATGATAAAAAGACTTAGGTAACTTAGTATAAGTTTAGGATATCTTTGCCAAGTTTAGGATACCTTTTACTGAGTTTATTTTGATAACCCTTATTAAGGTCCCGTGTTTTCTTGCTCCCTGAGGCCTGGCGAGGTGTCAGACAGCCTACCTAAGACATGCAGGGTACTTTCTTTAGTAATTACCCCTTGTCTTACAACTGCCGATGCCGATGGGAGGGAAGCTTACGAGAGAGAAGCTTAACTCAAATCTGCCAAAGTGACATCGAGAATCTCATCCTGGTAGCAAGGTTGCGAGTGGCTTCAAACATTCGTATATATCAAGCTATCCTTCTATTCTAATTCGCTAAATCATATTTTTGCTAGTCATAAATCCAACTCTCCATAAGGTTGAGCCACCTGCGACAGAGCAGGCCACCTGTACAGCTTATGCTCCGTATCTTGAGCAGCCTGCTGGAAGTACTTCATCACATCATTCCACAGACTATCCGCATTCTCCTGCTTGCTCAAATCAACAGGCTCCAAGTTATTGGCGATCTGTGAAATTTGGATTCCAGCTGCAGCAAGCCTCTTGAGAACATCATCGTGGTCGAACCTCTGCTCCATTGTTCCGGGGATAGACACCTTCTTGAGTGTCTCGACGAATCTGGGCTCTTGGGCACTTGCGCGGCCGATACCGACGCCATCAATGACCTGGAGCGAATCAACCATCGCCTTGATGCTCTTGAAACCTCCGGTGGAAAAGATCTTCATATCATGCTTCAACACCTTGACGATCTCCTCGGCTTGAACAAGGAAGTAGTTCTCTCGCTTCCTGTTCTCTTCCCGCTCGTGAGCAAAGGCAAACTTCTCGTAGTTACCTCCAGAGAGCTCAATGAAGTCAACCTTGGCGTTCTCGAGAGCGACGGCAAAGGCCTTGACATCTTCAATATCAATACCGCCAGGGGTATACTCGACAGAGTTGGCCTTGATACCGACAATGAAATTGGGGCTCACGCGACGCTTGATCTCAGCAAAAACCTCCAGAACGATGCGCATGCGGTTCTCGCGGCTACCGCCGTACTCATCGGTTCGCTTGTTAGTGCGAGGAGAAAGGAACTGAGCCAAGAGATAACCGTGAGCGCCGTGGAGCTCAATGCCGTCGAAACCAGCCTTGTCAAGAAACTCAGCGGCGTGAGCGAAACCGTTGATGATGTTGGCGATATCCTCCTTGGTAGCAGGTCGAGGAGCAGCGAAAGTCCTTCCAGACATACCAGAGTTGACGAGCTGGACGTCTGAGGCACTAATGGGATTGGGGTTAACCCAGTCCTCGACCTGACGACCAGCATGAGAGACCTGAGCGACCAAAAGACTGCCGTTCTTCTTGGCCTCGGTGGCCATCTCTTTGAAGCCATCAAAGCGACGACCCTCAAAGGGCTCATCAGCGGGGATGACCAGGTTGCCGGGGGCTTCGAGATTGATGCCGTCGATGATAACGTTGCTGGTTAGGATGGTTCCCCAGCCACCAGCACCCCAGTTTCTGTAGAGGGTGATGAGTTCCGGTGTAGGATATCCTCGGGCAGAGACGTCTTTGGCATCCCATGTAGCGAGCTTCTCAGACATAGCTGCCTTGAGGAAGCGATTGGGCGCTTGTCGCTTGGCGAAAACATAGTCGAGAGGTTGAAGTAGAGGCGCAGGGTCAACGACCTCGTTTCCGTATCTCGAAGGTGTCATTTTGAAATATTAATTATATGCTGTAAAGGATTGGTATAGTTCTTAAGAAAGGGTCACATCACTATTTTAGACGCGGCGCGAGAAGTCTTTATATAAGCTCTATAAAATTCAATGCAAATCTTGCGCCATAACGAAAATAACAGACCACTCCGCAAGATCGTGACAAGGTTACAGCAAAAAGTCCGCAAGTGGAGTTGGCGATGGGGCCTTTGCCTCGGTACATGAATCGTTTAGTCCTAATCCGCCGGCTGAGTTACTCAGCGGAGTATATGAGCCGTGCCCATCGAACATTCCGTGACGTTTTTGATAACGTTATGCGGCGCGCGGTTCATTCCGTCGAATCTATCCGTATTTATAAGCTAGTCAAAGCGTGTTGCTTTCAAAGGTTGTTGGTTGTTTTTCAAGCTTTTATTGGTCATATTTAGAGCAACGTGGATCGGTTGTTGGTATAGAGTTGGTCAATTATGTGCATGTTCTGATACCTTGAGGCCTTTTGATTCGCAATTGTCACAATTTTCTTATAAATTCTCGTCAAGGATCTGTACGAAGTTCCTGACGAGGTTCTATACGTCGGGGCAATTGTTGCACCGAACAAGGCACGGTCCCACAAGCATTGACGCTTTGGCAACGATTGCCGCCTGTATCCACTTCACCGCCATGAATTAAGTTCGAGGCGATAGATGATCTACCATGCATGAAACAGAATGGAATAACAATGCGATGCCCTCGGGGAGTAGGAAAACATCAGACCTTTTGATATTGATGTGGACAGAAGAATGCAGGGAGAAGAGATGAACCCAGCCAGAGGGGATCCCGAGAACAGATTTATGTTTAGCTACTACTGTATGTCTGAAAACAAGAGCGCGGATATGGCGCAAAGCGCCGCGAACACCGAAGAGCCCAGGAACAACGAGGAGCGCCTCTACTGCGTGAGGCGAGGATCCTAAGCGGTAGGGAAATATCCTCGAAAGATACCATTCAGAATAGTCTTGGTAGCAATACGGCGGTTCTTCTTCTCTTTTCCGATATCCGAGTCATCCTCATCATCAACGGTCGGATGGACGTGGTGATAGGCAAGGTAGAATAGACCAACGGGCTGTGCAGCCCAGACCTTTTGACATAAGGTATCAAAACAAAGTCAGCAAAGGTATCCTAAACTTATACTAAGTTAACCTATATCTTTTTGTCATTTAGGATCAAGGTCCCGAATTTTATTTCCCCTCTTAGGATGCTGGAGAATCAATACCATAAAGAAAAGCCCGCTGGAGAAGGACTGATAGGAGTAACGCAAATACCAATCAACTGCCCCAAACCTTTTACTCAATTGGGCCACAATAGATGGATGCTATCATCGTTTGTTTCATTATCATTTAGAATCTTCGTACCCTAGACTTAGTTTGCCTTCCCAAGGCTCTCGATCATCTGGTGATTTACGAGTTCATGACTGAAGCATCGTCTGTTACAGATAAGTGTCGGAATATCTTTGTTTTCAAAACCTTTGAGTGTTTTTATGAAGGTAGTTTATACTAACTTCGACAGTAATTTCCGCCGCCTGTACAAAAACTCGTGCCTTGTGCACCAAGCAAAGCTTGAAGCTGCATCATATAGAATTTTTTACAGGCGTGTGTCCTGGCCTTGTTCACCAATGCACCTCGATCTTCTCGTCGAAGATCTTTGCATTAAACCACTCGACAATCTCGATCTTGTCCCGAACAGTCTTTGGACCCCGAAGGACACCACTTCGAATCAAAGCCTCAGCCGCCCACTAAAGCCCAGCAGACGCAAGATTGCGCGCGATGCACTGGCGCGAGCCAACTCCGAAGTAGAAGCTGTCACGCAAAATCTCCTGAGATAGATTCAGCCATCGCTCTGGCATAAACTGATGTGGTTCTGGAAAGACTTCAGGGTTATGGTGCAGCATGAATGCGCCGGCGCCGACGCTGGCACCAGCTGGAACGTTGGGTAGACCGGGAACCTGCATTCCACCAGGAGGGACAATACGAGGGGAGTGAGTTGGGTTAGCCATGGAGAGACGTAGACTTTCTTTGACGACACCTGTGAGATATGGCAGGGATTAGGCGTCAAGTTCAGTATTTTGGAATCGACTCGTAGCGACCGGGCTGTCATGACCTGGCCAAGTCGGTCCTTACGTGGATCAGTATTGCTCGCAGACCTCTGACCACATCGGAACTCAGACATGCGCTGGCTATCGAGCTTGACGAGACCGAACTTGACGAGTGTAATCTTCCCGTGCTTGAAGACATGTTGTCTTATTGCGAAGGGCTTGTTGTTGTCGATGAGAAAAGCAACATCATCAGCCTCGTACACTATACCACCCAAGAATACCTTCACCAAGTGAGACATAAGTGGCTTCCTGACTCCCACAAAGAGGTTGCCCTTAGTTCTCTTGCGTACCTGTCATATGACGACTTTGCCGAGGGTGCCTGTCAGAGCGACAGTGCTTTCGAGCATCGCTTGCATAAGCATATACTACTAGACTACTGTGCCAAGAACTGGAGCGACCATGTGCGCGATGCTATCGATGAAGAAGTCGATGAAGCTGCTCTTGAGTTTCTTGAAGACGATCGGAGAATCGCTAGTGCCGTACAGGTACGAATTGTGGCGGGCTACCATTTCCAAGGCTACAGTGCCGAGGTTCCCATAAAAGTTGGTGCTGTTCACATCGCGGCACAATTTGGGCTTACCAAGATTGTGTCTCAATTGCTTGACGGTTGCGCAGAGGCAGATGTCAAGGATGACTTTGGCAGAACACCGCTGTCATACGCTGCCGAATATGGCCACAAAGATACCGTGGAACTGCTGATGAAGCACGCAGATACGGATACAGACTCTACGGATGAGCAAGGTCGCACGCCGTTAGTGTGGGCTGCAGGGCACGGACATGTCGATTTACTCAAGGCCCTGCTCAATTGCCCAGCTGACAATGTCAACTCGAAAGACTCTCACTCTCAATCGCCACTCTCATGGGCTGCACGTATGGGTGCTGCAAGTGCAATGAGATATCTCATTACGAGAAAGGAGGTAGACAAAGAGTCGCGTGGCAGAAGTGGGCAGACTCCGTTATCCTGGTCGCTTACAAAGGGCACCTCGAGATCACAATGATGCTGGCGGAGTCACCTGGAGTTGGCATCGACTCAAAGGATGACTTTAGTCAAACGCCTCTCTCGTGGGCTGCGCACAACGGACATATTGGTCCAGTTGCCTATTTATTGAGTACTTCCCGCATCAGTGCCGATACACCAGACGTGGACAATCGCACGCCACTGTCGTGGGCGGCACACAATGGCCACGCCCTGGTAGTTAGATTGCTTGCCTCGCGATCGGACGTCAATGCCGACAAGAAAGACGACAACGGGCAGAGTCCACTATCATGGGCGGCGCGCGAAGGTCATATAGACGTGGTCGAGTTTCTCATGACTCTCGATAACGTTCAATTCCATGCTGCAGATCGACGTGGAAATACGGCGCTGAAGTGGGCGGCGTGGAATGGGTATGCGGACATTGTGCTGGCCTTGGAGGCGAAGAGACAACGGGGTGGTGCCGCAAGACGGATATCACTATTGAAGGCTGAGTTTGAGACTACGACAGAGCATATAGAGGACATATCAGCACCTCATGTTCAAAGGACAATCTGCCTTGTACCAACTTCTTGGTGCGACGAGCTGAAAGGGCCAGAGATAAGCTGTATGTCCAGCGGTATCACAATCTCAGAGCCTAGACCTCTGTGCAACTCTCAAGAAAAAACCCAAGACCTTGGCTTCAAATGACAAAATACTAGGTACTTTAAGGAAGCGACCCTTGATTCGTTGTTCTAATCACTCTGATCGAAAATATGAAGTCTTTCTGCTCACCGACGCCAGTGGAGGAGCCGCCATCTACAACGCATAAGACGCCACTAGACTCGGTCGAAAATATCGGGCTCGTTCCCTCCCCAGAGCCTCAGCTCCCTCTCCCAGCTAATCGTAACAGATCTAGATTTCCTATGCTATACCCTGTTATTCATGCTAGGTCGTGGTCTGCATGTTTCTGGCTGCAGCCGGTGTGATAGAGACAATGTATTGCTGTGGCACATTTAACATAAGCTGACCAATACCATTGCTGGAGAACGGATCAGGCTCGGAATGTCTTGTATGACAAAGCGAGGGGGAACGATGGTGTGAGACCATTTTATGCTGTACTAACCCAGCCTTTAGGGGAATTACTGGATAAAAAGGGCATAATGTTGCTTGGCGGTTTGAGTAAGACCAGGTGGTCGTGATGTACATCCATTGGCTTGCATTGGTGTATGTGATCGTGCTTATGCTCTGAACCAAGCCAGAACATCGGGACCTTACCAAGGCCAGTTGACTACAGTAAATGACTGATACATACTATGGCCTTATCTGTGTTACAGAGCCCATCATGTGATTTGCCACGTTATTCAATATGATACTGGAGTAAAGTTTGCTGCACAACATACGCGAAGAGCAACGATGCATCAAGGTTTGATTGACAGCACGTGAATAAGATAGTTGATTAATGGATACAACCACATATCATTCTAAAATTTCAAGTGAAATAACCTGCGATAAAAAATCGTTGATTACAAGGCGAGGAAACGACGCTTCCTCAGAGTTCGTTGGGTGTACACACCCAGGCAAGGCTCCTGATCACGAGAATAATAATTTTTTTATGATCTTTCGTGTAATAAATGCCGCATACGAAGCAATGTCACTGGCCTAGATAGTAACCAGTAGCCTTTGGGCATGGAAACATACCAAACCTTGATGCCACATCGCCTCCTCTAAGCTTAAGGTTGAAGGGCCATAACAAGCTTCAGACCAACCCAAGGAAGAAGCTGCCCAGCCCTAACTTCTTGCTTTGATTAAACCCTATAACAAAGGCTTGGATATTGAAATGACTTTCTCCAAGCTGTATTTATAAGGCCTACCGATCCACCTTGCAGACAATCCAACCTAACACCTCATCATACCTAACAACACCCCTGAATGTTTTGCCATGCGACCACGTATTCCTACGAACCTGAGAGCCCTTGAAGCTCCTATGAACGGCACACGTTGGGTGACAAACAACAGTTTCAGCCCAAATCACCATCGAGTTTCGGTTCATCTCCCTGGCCCAGGACCGCGTCGATTAGACTCTACGAGACATTGAAGAAATATCAAGAATTGGAACAAATGTTCGACGAACAACGAAAGGCTCTGGAGGAATTAAATGCAATGGGGATGAATTACTCACTGGAGAGCATTGAACTTTCCATAACTCTTACGAAATGGCTTCGCAAACAAGCGCAGGAAGACTGTAAGAGTCGCCCCTATTCTGTGGACAAATACTGACCTTTTTAGATGACAAGTTGTCTTTACCTACCCGGAGACTACTAGAGTTTCGGAGATTGGCTGGGGAGTATGCTTCCCGATGGTTTGGGAAAAGGAGTGATGAGTGAGGGCAGGCTGTACGACAAGTTCTTCCCTCGCTTCTGTAGGCTGCGATTAAAAGCGGGCTGGAGAAGGAGTTTGTGGGTGAATAGATCAAGCTAGTCTATTACAACATGAAATGATCTAAGCACCTATATGCTTCCCAAATGTCTGTCCAACTTTGAGTACCGTCTCAATATGTTGCAAACTCAACTTGACCTCCTCAAATCTCGCAAGAGTCCTCGCTGTGTTTAGAGCATTAGAAATCTCACGTCCGTTAAGCTTATGGTGTATCAGATCGTCAGCTGCATGACCACTCAATTCCTTCCCACCAATCTCTGTCTCGTTAATGGGGACAGCTTCAAGGTTCTGTTTCCAGATCTGGCGGCGAACCTCGGCCTCGGGAGGACCGAATAAAAGCGACAGGTGGATGCGGGACTTCATCGCAGCATCTATACTGCTGAGGCGGTTTGTAGTCAGAAAGACAATTCCTGAAAAATATTCGAGGTGTTTTAGAAATACGGCCACGAGTGCATTACGAGTAGTGCTGTTGGAAGTCAAGTCCCGGCTCTCGAGGAAGACGTCTGCTTCGTCGAATAAGATGATCGCGTTCCAGGTTGTGGCGTATTGTAGAATCTGTTTAAGCCTGTATTCAAAGGCATATGCTCTTCATTTGTGCGTGATCAGTACGTACGACTCCCATTGGTCCCCGAAGGAGCACTACTCACCTATCATATCTGTTTAGCTCGCTCATGCTGGTGGACAAAAGGGCCTTCTTGGACATCTCGGCTGCCGTTTCTGCAGAGAGTGTTTTACCAGAACCAGGAGTTCCATGCCTGAAAGCCGAGTTAATATCAATTACCCCGCAAATACTTAACAAATACTTACAGAAGTACCACTAGTCCTTTCCCCTTCTGTTCTGACAGGCTCCTGACTCTTTCCGGGTGTTTGTGTGACATGACAAGAGCTTTCAAGACCTGTTTTTGTTCCTGATCAAGAATTAGTGATGACCATGCATTTTCATTCCATGTCACATCCTTCAGATTATCAACGAGATAGCGACACCACTCCTTTCGGCCAGTGGAGTACCCCAGTGCATATGGCGGACAGAGGAAAAGTTCCGGATCATCAACCTCTTCAATCATGGTAACGTGGCTATAGTTGTCTTCTTCGAAGGTCTTGCGATCAAGTACGACACGTCCGGTTTCCTGTTTTTGTTAGTACTATTCATGGAAGTTGCATGAACACCTACCGTGAATGGTAGCCAAATAGGCGGATAGTCTGCCATGTTAGGATCAAAGAAGTCGAGGGGAGGTTCTTTCAGCCACTCTGCGATGCCATCATAGTCTTTTGTCAGGATCCCACGATTGGTGATGAACTTCTTGCCTCGCTCAAGAAGCTCGATTTCCAGTTCCGGGCCACGGTCACAGAACTTTCGTGGATAAACTGGAAGTCGCTTGATCTTTGCTGGATGGTCTGACGCAAAGTAATCGCTCTGGAAGATGTTGGTAGATCGTTGGGCTTCCCCAATCGCGTCATCATTGGCGTCGCAGTATCTCATATGAATCGTCACATATGGCCCACGATTTCGGCTTGTCCCATAAGATACCTTTTCCACGCGTGATAACCATGACTTTCCCAGCACTTCGCTGACAACGAGGTCCCAGGACGGTAGATAACCCATGCCTGCTTGAAGGTGATCATTTGTTTCTGGAGCATATGCTGGAGGGTGCGCCTCTCGGGGCCCATCTCTTCTTCCATGAAGCGGAAGAGCAGGTTGAGATGCTGCCGCATTCGAGGTGAATCGGCCTCATCTCGGTAGGCTTCCAGTGGATCCCAGTAGTGCAGGAGGATCTGAAATGGGCTCTCAAGCTTGAAAGGGCTCTTGAAGTCTGATGCAACCGTTGGGTAAGAGCCGATGACATCTTGGAATGCTTTATGAATCAGTGGCGAGTTGATGCATACAGTAGTTGACTCGACTTCTCGCTTCTCTGAGAATCGTCTTCTGACAATCAAGGCATACGGGCTGTCCTCGTCGTCTTCAGAATTCTTCGTTGGCCCAGAGTCTTGAAGCTGTTCTTTGCATTGGTCTCTGCCATCTTTGTTCTTAGTATGGTGATAGACTTTGGACTCGCAAATCGATTCTTGGGAGGCTGGCTCAGTGCCATTCTCCTGATCAGGGTGCAGTTGACAAGAGGTCATCTTGCGGCGATAAAGACTGAAGAGATTGTCGTGAAACAAGAAGTTGGCGATATAATGGCTCGCACCCGAAGCTGCGATGTGAACTTAGCAACGGGGTTTTGTTGTAGTTCCATTTTCAATAGAGATAACGGGCCGAGATCTCGTTCCGGTAACCAATTCGGTCAGCCAGCATGAATAGCGCAAGCACGTCAGATGAAAATTGTATACGTGGCGCAGCTACTGCAGCTAAAAAGGCCCAGATGTAAGATTATCTGTAAGACCAACGGCATATAATTTCCTGTTCGGAGTACGGGATTGAATCACGCGCAGGAATCAGACCATCTGATTGCGAAACATCCTTGACAAGCTGAAAAGAATTTCGTAGAGATAGCCAATCGAGGCCTTGATGGCAAATGAAAAAGGTCTTGGAGTTTTTCGGATATTTCAGGATAAATCTGCAATATTTCTTGATCAACTGGTCTCGGCCAGCTGAAAGATAAGTATAGTAAGGTCAGGGGTGAGCGGGGTTATTTCAATCCCACATTCCATGCATGCATAATGAAACACTCCTGCCTAACCTACACAACCATCAACGAGCAGGAGGGAGCTTTCTCATCCTTTCCTCGACATCCTTCGTGAGACGAAAAGAGAAAGAGACGATAAAGTCACCAAAAAGCCAGGGTAAACATGTCGACACTCTCTTTCTCAAGAACATCTTCCTTCAGCACGACCGAAAATGGAAATTTGTTTAATACTCTTTGCGAAACTGCAATCAAGGAGTTTCTCGAAGATCCCGAGACACTAAAACTCGCCAACGATCCCTTCGTCCAGTACATGAACCACAGAAAGGAGCAGATCGAAAAAGGCAAAGACGATGAGCGCAACGATCTTATCGAAGAGACGCAACAATGTATTCTCGAGGTCGAACAAAAATGGACAGGAAGCAAGGCTCATCATTTGCGGGAAAAGGTCAGCCCCTTCATCGAAAGCATCACTGCCTTGACGAAATCATGCGAGAGCCTTCTCCAGCCTGCCCCTTTTGGTGTCGCCATCGCTGTTTCTGGATTCCGAATCATCTTGGAACTTGCTACTAAAGCTCATGGTGCCGTGGACGATATTCTCAATGTTCTGGAGGAGGTCTCTCCGCTCTTGGACTGCTACAAGATGACTGCGATGTCACAACAGAATTCCTCACAGATATCGAAGGCCATAAAGAAGTCATACAAGAATATTCTGCAGTTTTGGGCCTACTCGGCAAAAGTATTGTCCAAGAGCTACACAAGAGTCAGTCTATCTTCGGCGATTAGACCATTCAAGGAGGAAATACAGACATTCCGAGAGAAGTTCCGTGAAGACTCCAAACAAGTTAGCCAATTGCTCATCGCAAGTATGGCAATTGAGACGGCAAGGGAAAAGCAGGAGAGAACAAGAGACGAGATTCTCAGGTGGATAAGAGGTGGCGAAAAAGCCGAATCATTTGATGCAGACAGGGACTTGGAAATAAGGAACATGAGTCGCACAGAGGGCACCTGCACATGGTTGTTTGAGAGAAAAGAGTTCAAAGACTGGAGAGACGCCAAGAAGAATTCTGTTCTTTGGTACAGTGGGCCTCCAGGCTCAGGCAAAAGCGTTTTGGCATCCGCGGTCATCAACCACTTACAAGAACAGCCTGAATCAGAAGTTGTTCACTTCTTCTACTCTTTCAGAGCAGCGTCCAAGAGGCAGGAGACTTGCGGGCTACGATCTATTGCTCTCCAGCTTTTGAGTAAACTGGACGTGGCTTCGAACCCTTTGAAAGCCGAGTATGATCGGGCAAGAAAGACCTGCAAGCACGAGCTGACTAACAATGATGGAGAGGTAATGGTCCGACTTCTCCGTGCACTGTTGAACCATAGCCGCTTTCCCCAGGTTTATGTGGTTTTAGATGGGTTGGACGAGTGCTCAGTTCGAACTCATGGCAATCCTTTGTTCTACAGCTTGCAGCAGCTTCTCAACTTGGATACACTTGGGACTGTCAAATGGTTCCTTACTAGCAGGGATGTTCCTGAGATACGATCCGTCAAAGACACTTTCAAAGCTGTCGAAATCAGGGCAAACCTCACAGACACTTCCAAAGACATCCGTGCCTTCCTCGACGCCCAGAGGATCTGCCCGACTCACGATGAGCCCTGGTTTGATACAGACGAACACAACTTTCTCTATGCAGCGCTGATCTGCGAGATTGCGAAGAACAAGGCCTACAGAACTAAGCAAGGAACCATTGATGCTCTACAATCCTTCCCCAGAGGTTTGGAGGACTGCTATACCAAGTCGTTAGCCAGGATTGCAGGACTGCCCTATCACAAACAGGATCTAGCCAAGTAAGTTCGATATGATACGAAACGCGAGCCTCAGTGCCTATGCGATGGCCAATAATTTTAACGCACTATAACAGGCGAACTTTTCGAATCCTCACATTGTCGGAAAAGGAACTTACGCTGCTGGAGCTTATTGATGCCCTAAAGCCTTATACCGATCCTGCCAACGATGCCACCAAGCCAAAGGAAGATGCACTTCACGTTTACGATAGGGTAAGGGATGTCTGCAGCCCTTTGATCACTATGGAAGACACAAATGGTTCTCAGAAGATCTCACTGTGCCACAAGTCAGTCAAGGACTTTTTTATTGACCCAAAGAACAAGAAAAGAATTGAAGAGTACCTACCAGACTTCTTTATAGATGAGAACAAAGCCTTAGAGGAGCTTGGAGTCAGCTGCATCAAGTATCTCAGTGAGGAACGATACCAAGATCCCTCTGACCTGAAAGCGTTGGTCACAAGATCAGACTCATCCTACAGCAATGCTTTCCTTCGCTACGCCGCCGTCTTTTGGCATATGCATATGCAGGATATAACTCCAAACTCTGAGACCCTGAAGATTGTTGAAGACTTCCTCAAGAGCCCTGCATTTTGGACTTGTATCTACGTACAAAGCCACGCAGCTCCTCATCTTTTTGCACGGTACAAGCGGGAAACAAGCAATGATTATAAGCAGATTCTGGGAACAATACCCAACACGGCACTCCAATTTGGACTTCCCCTGCCACCATGGAAAGAAGATTCTTCGTCCGCAGATTATGTGTCGCTGGACCGCTCATTTTGTGCTTTTGCTCTAGACTGGGGCGAACTTCTTGTTAAGAACCCTGATCAGCTTCATCATGCTGTTCCGCTCACTCTTTATAAGCCCAGCTGTCACCTCAAAGCTCCCAACGGGCTCCAAAAGGTTCACATCAAATATGTTGCCAAGTTACTCGAGTCAACAACCGAGATGCGTGTATTGGAGTCGTCGTTCTCTTCTACGGGCAAGAAACGTGGTAAGACACTGCAGCTTCGAATCATTCATGAGGACAGTTTGACGCCCCATCACCGGGTCAAAGTGAATCAAATGGATGTTTTCTCTCGGTCGAAGTCAGATCAGAATAGAGTGGCTATCTTCGACTCCCTGGCCCCTGACAGCGAATGGATCACCACAATTGCTCGGGATAGCAAGAAGGGTGAATCCTTTCTACAGTGCTGGAAAGTGAACAGTCGTGATTTGAGTATTACTCGTTGCCTTCTGGACGGCAGATCAGGAAACCGAATTTACCAGGCCCCTCCGCAATTGTTTAGAGACCTGAACTTGGGCCTTGAGGGCAAAGGACAATGGAATCTTATACAGCTTGATGTCGTCACACAGCCGACTCGAAAAGATTCGGATTCGACGACTCGACTATTCTATTTCCGCAAGGGTCAATGCCTGGTTCATCACCATGAAAGGGCAAAGTCTCCCAACAATGTGATCGTTAGTAACTCGGATTCCCAAGACAGTAGTTCAGACTCTGATGGTGACTCTGGCTGGAGTTCAGACTCTTATGATGATTCTGATTCAAGTGATACACATAGTATCAACGGGGGGAGAAATGGAAGCCAGGGAATTTCAGATAATCTGCATGGAGAACGCAAAGAGCCGATGACAGAATGTCTTATCATGGCAAATGACTTTGGCAGACCTGTTTGGCGACCAATCCGCATGGACCGCTTATCGTGGTCTAGAATAATAGGCACTCGTCATCCGACATTTCCTATTGCAGCTGTCTCTTATAAGCTTGGTGGAGTAGACCTACTCAACGACGAAACTGGCTCAAGCACAAGTTTGGAGATCACTGAAAAGGGAAAAGACCAAGGAGCAAAGCCGGTGGCAATGTCACGAGGTAAGGGAACTACCTACCCATCTTACGAATGATGATGATGATTCATGCTGACGTTCAATTAGAGGTGCAATTCTCGCCGTGCGGAAATTTCCTCACGCTTTTGTCCATCAGCCTCTACCAGAAGGATGCCTGTGCTGAGTGTCAAGTCGTTGTGTCATGCTTCGTGTTTGCTCAAACTACTTCTGGATATAGCCTTCAAACTCGCAACAATGGTACATTGGCAAGCTTTAGCTACAGATTCCTGGGCAAGGTCGACGAACTACCCCGACCCTACATCATGACAAATTGGACAGCTGAACACGTTGTCTTGGCTCTACCTCCATTGACCTATAGTCCGAAGATCATCAAAATCTCGCTTTCGCCTCCCACAGATCATATCAGCACGCCGGAAGACCTTCCACCAAGAACACCAACACTCACACATCCTGTATTCTTCCCACAATCGACTATCTCCCCGGAACCCCATATTATGTACGGCGATGGAGGCTCACCAGAGAAAGATAGTTACTTGTATCTCGTCTTGGACACGCCAGATCCATCATCGTCATGTTCAGACTCAACACTGCGCTGCGGACCAGGCCACTTCAGGGTGGGATGTCCTGCAAGCTCGTGTGATGACAAGAAGAGGGGCATCAACGGTCCAGTGGTAATGGGCTGGAAACTATTGGGCCGCGGTAAGGCCGGAAAAGCTGACGAAGGTGAAAATTATAGAGCTGTCTCAGAGAAGCAGCTTACATGGCGTGAATGGAGCGATGAAGACGAGGTTTCGGAGGATGTCAAAGCCAGTAGGTCGGCTACAGATGAGTATAAGTTGTTACGTGGGGACTTTGTGGGAGAGACATACTCAGTACCTATCCGATCCGGGCTAAATTGGACTAAAGAGGGCGTTCTTAGTTGTTGAACCCATTTGGTATCCGACATTGGCATGTATCATAATATTATCGATGATAGAGACTATGTTTCATGAGTGTGCCATAGCACTAATCTACTTTTGGTTGAGCTGCTATGACCTTCTGCAAGTTCCGATCACGCTCTGCCAGTGACTCTGCCGTCGGCCGTCCATAAGCCTGCTCCGTTTCCTCCGTGATCTTATCCGTCCAGTCCCCATCATCAGTTCCTTGATTAGGTTTAGTTGCAGACGTTCCCTTGAGACTAACATCACCTGCATCATCCCAACAAGCTTCCATGGTATTAGCCAAATTATGCAGAAACGCTCCGATTCCTCCAGTCCCACCAGCACTGTTGTATGTCTTGAATGGTCCAGCTACCGCCCAGCGTGGCGCTATGCTAGCCTCAACGATAGTGTCTAGATCTTCGACTGAGACAACGTCGTTTGAAACTAGATGACACGCTTCGCGGAATAGAGCGAATGCTAGACGGTTGCCGACAAAGCCTTGGGTCTCTTTGTTGATTCTGACGGGGCGATGACCGGAGCCGAGATTTTTGAAGTAATCGATGGCAAATTGAGTTCGTTCTGGTTCTGTATGAGGCGATGGAACGACTTCAATCAATGGCATTATATGAGGCTGGAACATTGTGTCAGAAGAATAGTTTGAGACGAGAGGTCAGTCTACTCACTGGATTGAAAGGGTGAACCACGAGAACTCTGGTCTTGTCCTCGAGGTCCTCCACCTGTCTCGATGCACTTATCCCAGACGTGGAACTCCATAAGTGAGCATTTTGAGGTGCGTATTTAACGACCTCAGCCCAATTGGACTTTTTGAAATCAACGCTGTCAGGTCCTTGCTCCTGGACGATTGTCGCCCCAGAGCAAACTTCCTCGATTGAGGAGCAAACAAGCAGTCGACCATCAGCAATGAGTTTCTCGACCGAAAGATCAGCCTGTGAGTTTTCCTTCTTTGTTGATTCAAAATAAACCGGTAGAAGGCTTTCGATGTGCTCCTTCAAATCACTGCGGACGTCATACAGTCTGAGATTGGCGTTTGAATAGCGTAGATGCAGTGCGGCGAATGAGAGACCAATTGTGCCCAAGCCGATGAGTGCAATGGTTTCCTTCTTTTCAGTTTCAGCCATGATAGGTGTTTCTGCTATGGTGAATGTATGGGCAGTTTAGAAGTCTATGGCGTGATGATAGCGCGAATTTTGAGGCTGAAGTCTTGGTGGAGAAGAGGGGAAACTGACCCGAGGTAAAGTGAGCGATCACATTTGGAGCATAATCGGCTGACAAACTATTCATATTTCTCAAAACTAGTCTTCTATCTATATTTCAGAACTTCTACAGAGTCTCATTTATATAATCTTATCCTCTTTTACAGACTAACGACAATCTTCTTAGCCGAAACTCCTTTGGCCAGCGTGTTGATGCCCAGCTGAACAGCCTCTAATCCCTTTCCAACAACCTCCGCTTCCGGAACAGCCTTGAACTTGCCCTGCTCCAAAGCAGCGGGTATATAATCCCCGAAGACAGCCTTGGCAACAGGGGTGTTGATAATACTAGTCGAAAGAATAGTCTTGGCCTCAACGCCCGCGACTTCAGAGGAGGCAGATCGCACACAGATAAGTTTACGAAGACCATCGGCGTGAACGATTGATTGACTCGCGCTGTTCATGCCGTCTTCTGAACCGCTGGCGTCAAATGCACCGGCGAGTTTCTTCCCGGTGAGGAGAGAGGCGATGTCTTTGGTGACTTGGGGAGACTTGTATTCGAACACGTGGTCTGCTCCAAGACTCTTAACGTATTCGTGGTTTTTGGCAGATGCAGTCGCGATGACTTCGTAACCAGCGGCTTTAGCAAGTTGAACTGCCGAGCCGCCTACACTGGATGATCCTCCCCAGATGAGAACCGTCTCCCCAGTTGGCGTAGGGTTAAGACTAGGATATCTCATTGCAAGCGTCACATCGCCGAAAAGCGACCACGCAGCCGTAGCAAGCGAAAGCGGCAAAACAGCAGCCTGCTCAAAACTCAAATCCTCCGGAATTTTAGAAGCGCACTCAGCGCGAATAACCGTGTATTCCTGGAAGGCGCTGTGCGCATTATCCTTGGTAGCGAGTGACGTCGCATAGCCCAGGACTCTATCGCCAGGCTTGAAGGCGGTGACATCAGGGCCTACGGCTTCAACGGTGCCGGCGACATCTTCACCGAGAATAACGGGGTATTGAGAGGGTTGGATGAAGATGCCGACGTATTGGTTGGCGATGTCCACGGGGTTGATGGCTATGGCTGAGTTTTTGACGAGGATGTGGCCTGAAGATGGTTCAGTGAGGGGGGCTTCCTTGACTTCGAGTGGTGACGTCTTTGCGGCGACTAGCCAAGCAGCGTTGTTAGAAGGCATGTCGGGCAGATGAAGTGACTCTAAAGAGAATGCAATTTAACTCCGATAGATTTATTGTAAGATAGAAAATAAGTGTAAGTGCTTGCAGATGTGAAAAACTTGGCTACGAGTAGAGACAGACTGACGTCGAATGTTCTTCGTCATTCCTGACAAAGGGACGGGACCCGTTCATCACGTCAATTATCGTGTGGTTGGCTGAGACTTGGTCCACGATCGGTTTAGCGGTGTCTAACAGAGTTTTTGGGCCTCGGTACTTGCCGCGGTATTGTCTCGTTCTGTCGAAGTCTAGTGGATACACGATCTTCGATCTTAGCTTCTATTTCGTGTTAGTGCAGATTTGGGGCTTCAACTCCATGTAGATTGAAGCTGAGGGCTTTGGGTCTCGGACGGTGGGCAATTTGACTGAGACGAGGAAGCAGATAAGTCTTTTTTTTTTTTTTTTTGCCCCTCCTGCTTTATTCCAATGGTATGTAGTTGATGTGCAGTTAGATGTGTGAACAGTCTGAATGTAAGATTGAGTCCTTACATCATCAGGTTCAAGTGGGATTGGCTCTTGTTTTAATTAGCTACCTCTCCCTACTACCGATACTTGCTGGTAGATGTATAATTAGTATTAAATATAATTAAATTTTATTGCCTATCTTATCATGGGTACTTATCTCCAGTCAAGCGGTCGGTTGTTTAATGTATTTTTGATACTTTGGCCTCTATTAGTCTCTCTCAACCTTAAATGTCACATTGTCCGTTCTCGGAATTTAGGAAATAGGAAAAGGTGCCAGCTACCTGGATATGCCCACAAAATACCAAAGAACAATACTTTTTCTTTCTAGAATTTCAATCCCCCCTCAACTTGCGTGCCATCACTTGCTGTCCATCACACCAATCAGCTTATCTGACGAATAAGCGAATTTCGTCAAGTGCATAGCCTTGCAGCATGCGTCGCTGGAGGCCAACACAGATCCTCTTTATTTTATAATTTGCATATTTACATATTTGATATTCCACCCTATCATATTGATACCCAACACTCTTTTCTTTCAAAAGTTTTCTTCCCTTGTCCTCGCTTGCTTTTCTTTCTTACGCCGTCAGCTGTTACTAGGATGAGTAAGGCAATATGCAAAAGTACTCCAATCTGACATGGGTTATCTATTTCAGCCCCAAGGAACCCCACTCGTGTCAGCTCACAACACTCAGCATAATGAGATATTTTCGGTCTCACGCGATTTCCTTTCGCAAACTCCACACTGATTCATTTTCGCCACGATGTTATGTGCAGTATGCATGTCCATATTTCAGACTAACGCGAAGCAAGGGCTTCACCACAAAGATTATGAAAGTGTTGCCGCCGCCGCAAATAACGGATGCAGAATCTGTCACTACTTACGCAGAAAGCTTATCTCTGAGGATTTGAAGCCTATAGAATATGAGGTTAGGTGGGAAAACGCATGGGAGTTTCATTGGGAAATTGAGTTCTACGAGGCTGGTAATGGAACATCAATCAACAAATCCCCCATCTACTCAGACTGGTGCGTGTTTGTCGATGTGTCTTCTTCATTAAAACCTCCAACTGGCTATGATGAGTTCCTCGGCTCTGTTGCTGCTGATCGGAACTCGGAACCCACGCGAGTCCGAACCGAATTTCCTCCGTTGCGAGATATCCCCGATAATACTGGCCACGAGGATGTCGCACGGCTGGCTAAGAGATGGCTTCAGACCTGTAAAGACCGGCATGATTGCGGATCTGCTTCGGAGGACGGCTGGTATCCCAAGCGACTCATCCATGTTGGCGATGAACGTCAGTATCCAAGACTGATCATTTCAGAGAATGAGAGACCAGAAGGCTGTTATGCGGCATTGAGTCATTGCTGGGGAGAAGACCCAAAGTTCCTGATGTTAACATCCGGCAACTTACTCGACTTTCGCAGCGAGATCCAGCTACAGAAACTTCCAGCTAGTTTCAGAGATGCAATTATAACCTGTCGTCGAATTGGTATTCCCTATATATGGATCGACTCGCTTTGCATACTACAGTCTGGCGTTGGTTCTCATGAAGATTGGCTCTCACATTCAGAGGACATGCATCTGGTTTATCACAACTGCGCCTTGAATATTTCCATCGATGTTTCCGGTAACCCCCATGAAGGTGCTTTCAGGTCGAGGAATCCGACGTATCTGCAAGACTGCTATGTATGGAGCCCGCTTTACGCACCGCCCGAAAGTTCAAGCAGAAACGAGCACGAGATAGGTGATGACACAGAAAGTACAAATCTCTGGACTGTCTGCGCAATATTCACCGCCGACGACTTTTCTTGGGCAAGAGTAGATCTTCCTCTCAGTGACAGGGCATGGGTATTCCAAGAACGACTCCTTTCGCCCAGAACATTACATTTTGGTTCAGACCGCATCTCCTGGGAGTGCGATAGAAGCCGCAACCTCACCGAATATCTTCCAGAAGGCGTGAGCGACGATAGATGGTACGGCTTCGATTGCTTGGCCCAAAACGCATTCAGTGTTCGTGAAAAGGCAGATCTTTTCACGTACTACTACGACTTGGTGTTCCCATACACGAACCGCCAACTTAGTCATCCGGATAACGACAAACTTGTTGCCTTCGCCGCAGTCGCCAGACGTTGTATCTCATGGTTCGGCAGCGACTACTGTGCTGGAATCTTTCGCAGCACCATGCCACAAGGTCTTCTTTGGGAGATGTCTGCCGTTGGGCGGTTAGGAAGGTCTAAGGCTTACCGTGCACCGTCCTGGAGTTGGGCCAGCTTGGATTGCCGTGTGCGATTCGATATCTTGGACGATGAAGGAACTGTTCTAGTCGATGTAGTCAATGCTGCGGTGGAATTGGTTGACCCAAATAATCAGTTCGGTCAAGTAAAGTCTGCTTCTTTAATATTGACTGGACCTCTAGTAGCGTCGGATGCACTTATCCTCAAGGACGCCGACGATGAAGACTTCGTGGCCGAAGGTAGACCCGGTCGTAAAGGCTATCAAGACATACAAACTATACTAGGGCACACTCTTGGCATCAGCGCCGATACTGTGGACTTGTGGGAGGAAGACGAAAGGAAGGCTTGGCTGATATCCCAAAAGAACATGTATCTCCTGGCAGTTTTGGAGACATCGAACAAGCCTCACACGTATGGTCTTCTGGTGCAGAAGAATGATGATGGGACTTTCACAAGAGCTGGAAACTGGGAGGCAGGGCCGGGGTTTGTATCGAAGCATTCAGACGCGACATGTCGATTTATATCAGAAACAGTCACAATAGTTTGAACACAGATGATTAGATTAGTTCACAGGCTGAGACAATACAGAGTTGACATCCCGGCCTGAATGTTTGACATTAATAAATCTCCCATAATAGCCGGGCAAACCACTCGGCAAGGGATGATTCCTAGCAAATAATGGGCCGACATATGAAACGGTAAGGATTAGCCAACAGACCAATCGGTTGCTGTAAATATCCCGAGCCTAGTCATTCCGTGGATTGATGCAACCAACAGAGTCTCAAAAGAGAAGGTTGTTTCATCTGAAAAGATGTTGTTTCTCTAATATGGTCAGGCACAGACCATGAAAAGGTCACTGATTTGAGACGGGATTGGTCATTTATGATGATGAGCATGTCTCAATCAAGACTTCAAAGGTCGCCAAGAAGAACAGGCGCATACACTTGCGTAATGAGACCCCTGTTCGTGGATTGACCACGGCGGCAGTTACATGCGGATGGCGACAAAGTAACAATGAGACGCAGCATGCAACATCCTGGCATCCATGGTTGGGTGATTGGATCGGTAGAATCCTGCGGTAATGGTTGGGAATAGCCGGTATAACCTAAACCTTTTGCTGTCCTCAATTTCAATTTCCCCTCAATTGCAAACTGCAATCTCTGAGAGCAATAATAAGAATGGCCTCGCCAAAACCCGACAGCGCAGGCGGAAGCCCTCGCGATGGCATAACTAAGGAGAACGTCTCAGCCGGCGCTTCCCCTGCTGGAGACCCTATTATCGCACAGGTACCAAGCGCAAAAGGGCAATTCTTCAGGTCTTATATTAACGTGTTTATCAGGAGGAAAATGATGGTGATACCAGCGACTCAGCATTCGGAGATGATACGTCAGTGTCGCCCGGGATCATGGAACCTCGAACTACTAACCCATTTTCTGCAGAGAAAGCTCTACTGCCTCCATCTCATCGAGCATCCTCGAATACCGCAGATTTCAAGGACGAACCTTCCATAGCGAGAGGTATAATACGGAGTACTTTACACCGAACGATGAGCAGCAGAGAGATTCAATTGATATCACGTAAGATCGTGAATGTGGTCGCCGGAGGTACTGACACGAATAGGCACCATGTCCTGACGCTGCTTCTTGATGGGAATTTGACACTTGTCCCTTTGAAAGATGATATACAGGTCAGTGGTTCTTCTGGTCATCGAAATGCTTACGGAGACACTGACAAACTAAAGCGAGTTCTTGACGTCGGTACTGGAACTGGTATGTAACAAGCCCCAATTTAGGTACATAAGGACTGACTGTTTGAAGGAATATGGGCAATGTACTCACCTCTCAAGCTCCCTAGTGGAATACACACCTGATACTGACTGGTACAGTGACTTTGCCGATGAACACCCCAACGTCGAGGTTATCGGAACAGACCTCTCTCCCATCCAACCAAGTTGGGTCCCGCCAAACGTCAAGTTCGAGCTTGAGGACGCAACAAAAGACTGGAGCTGGCCCAAGAGTCACTTCGATCTTGTGCATGTCCGTTTTCTCATGGGTGCGATAGCAGACTGGGGAACACTGTTCAAAGAAGCTTCTCACTGCTGTAAGCCAGGTGGTTTTGTTGAGTCTGGGGAGATCAACCCAACTTTCTACTCGGATGATGGTAGCATCGACGACGTTGACGCCCTACAGACCTGGAATAGACTGGTGATTGAGAGTGGCAAGGGTTTTGGGAGAAGTTTTACTGATATAGAGAACGATATTCAGCTCTTTCGTGATGCTGGTTTGGCAGACGTGCAGAGCTTTGACTTCAAGGTACCTAGCCGTCTAGACCACAGGCAAAGTTTCAAGCTAACATTATTCAGGTTCCCATCGGCGGATGGCCCAAAAACGAGAAAATGCGAAAGGTCGGCCAGTTCCTCCGCGCTTCGATAGAGAATGACCTCGAAGGTAAGTCAAGCTCTTTTGAACTTGTGATCTAGAAATACTGAAGACTCCAAGGATATACGATGATGGTATGGCACCATATCGTGAACTGGCCCAAGAATGAATACCAGGTATTCTTAATGAATATGAGAAAGGCATTCAAGGATAAGAGAATTCATGGATACATGCGTGTTCGATATGTTTTTGGCCGGAAGCCGGATGCTGAAAGATAGTTCTAGATTATTTTATTTAACAATCTCCTATCATCCTACTGTAGTCTAAGATAAAGGTTGTTACCAAGATAAGGGCGTGTGCTCAGGGTTCAGTTAACCGAAGATTTTTGTTTCCACTTCTTACTCCTAGGATTAAAGTGGAATTCTATAAGCCCACTAGGGGAGGCAAGAAAGCTCCGGGCCTTGATCCTAAAGGATAACAATATTCAGGTAATTTAGCCAAAGCTTGGGGGAGTCTTTACTAAGTCTATTTTGGTATCCAAGCTTAATCAAGTTTTGAGTTTTCTTGCTCCCGAGGGCCCATCACAAGGAATCCTTCCGTAGCGAGCATGTGCATATATCTATCACCGCAAATTCGCGCATAAGCGAACAGTCTTGGCAAAATTTACAAGACAATCCTGTTTTCGTATGATAAGACGTTCGCCGTCTCCACTCATGAATGTCGCACTGTGCTGGTGCTTTAAGTGGCACATTGTACGTTATTGCAGGAACACAAACAAAACTTGAAGTTCAATTTTCACTATACTCTCTACATGTATTTAAGATGAAATTCCAGGATCTATCAAGTGTTGACCTTTGTCAACGCCAGTTCTCAAGCTTTCAACGCAGCCGCGTAACTCTCATAAAGCTCTGGTTCAAAACTTAAGGCTGAAGTGGGCGTAGTCTGCCCAGACGTGCTTGTAGTCTCAGACGCGAAGTCTTCTATTATATGTATTAGCTATGCGAATTTCATTCTGGCGCCTTTCGATCCTTCCTCTTATTGAACTCACGCAGGCGTGCACGGACTTCCTCTAGCCTATCTTTAGCTCCTTTCACATTTGATGATCGGCGGTCTTTTTTGTTACACGACGTGCAGGTCGGTGTTTGAGTACCATCTGCGAGATTGTTAGATCAGGCCGTATTCTCAACTCACCGACTCACCATCCTCAGGCTGGTCCTCTTCGTCCTGGCCTGGACTAACCAGCTTGGGATTCGGATGGACCAGAGGATCAGCAGAACCCACGGTGTTGAGATCGTTGCTGCGAGATTGCGCAGACCTCAGTCGAAGTCGGTCACTCAGAGATAAGAATCCGTTTTGTAGTTTTTGTCGTTCAAGTATGCATTGGATCTCATGCTCTAAAGCCAGCCTCTCCACAATGGCCTTTGCCTCTACTGACAACTGCCGAGAGCGCTTTTTGGAGGCTGCCAAATCCGTCTTGCAGGTATCCAGGTCTTGAGAAAGCTTGACAGAGATATTTTGGAGTTCCTGGAGACGAGCATGTTGTAGTGACGATAGGCTTCCACCACCAGCTTCCCAGGTCTCAAGAATGGTCTTGGCGAGTGTTTCCCTGGCCATCTTCTCTCGAACCCCACTCTCAAAAGTCGATTGATATATCTGAGAGTTTTCCTTGTCGAAACTCTGTAGTATTCTCAGAAGCTCACGCTCTTCCTGTGCGAGCTGACTTGTATCCAAGGCCTTCTCATCCCCCGAGCCTGTTTCGTTAGCGTGGTCTTGAGTAAACGCAATGCCTTTGGACTGGAGGAAGCATTTCACCAGCACCATAGCAACATTCTCCGGGACGCCAAGCTGGTTCATCATTTCTTTTTTGCACTTCTTCGAGGGAGATGCTGACAACCTTATGACGTATGATACGAAGTTTGCCGTAATAGTCGGATACAGATCGAGTGGTAGTCTAGTATCGTTCAGTGTCCGCGTGATCAAGACTAGACTCAGTTTCCCTTCCAGTCTCCTCATCTCCGAAGATGCCAAGAGTTGAAGACATGGAAGCTCCAGATCAACAGCGGCAGCATGAGCCTCAAAGGCAGTGGCAAGCTCTGAGCAGTTTCTTTCATCTTCCGTTTCTCCTTCTGGTTTGAGGCACTGGTATTTGTCGGTGACTAGATAGTGAATTATTATGTGCCCAACTGAGAACGGGTAGTCTTCGATATCGACAGTGTCGAGCGGCTTGGAGAAGATGTGTTTCTTGTCCAGTCGTACAGCAAGTTTTGGGCATTTTTTGAGGATCGTTCTAGGGATCAGAAGGGGCCCTTGGGATCGAAAGAGGATGTGACAAACGTCCCCGGTGTACTGACTTGTCCCTTTGTTAGTCTCTCGGCTAGTTCATAATGTAGGTCAGAGCACGTACGACTTTTCTGGGAACTTCATATCGCCTCGATCCATGACTTTTACTTGTTTGATTCCAGATGATGCAGATGAATTCCAAAGAAACAAGAAGAGGGGTAAAAGAGGCTTTCTCTGCTAATGAAAATTCTTGTCGTGTTGGTGTTGTCCATGACGCATCCTGGTCGGCCTCCAGCATCGCCCAGTAACAGCATTGGTAGATATGTCCAGTGGCGCCCATGCTGTCCAGGAATTGGAATCACATTGAAAACCCTTGTACTAGGAACAAATAGGCGATTTTGAAATGCACGGTGTCAACTAGACCAATACTAGTATCGGACTTCCATCCACCGAGACCAAAGTCTCCAACCTTCACTAATCGCGAAGATTTCCACTACTGTTAACCCTACTCAGCCTTTTATAGAATGACTTAATTGGTCTTGAGAAGTGGCTGAAGCGCACATTGCCTTTGCAGACAACAGTGAAGCTCAATGGCGCCACCTGATCCCTTGACATATCGGCAACTGAGATACTTGAATAATGCGGTCAGCATAAGCTAAGCGGTGTATTCCCATTCGACACTCCCCGAAACGATATGCAAGGCAGCCGAGATAAATTTTGATAGAGTTTTAATTAATGAAACTGGTTTCTTGAGCGCAGGCTTTCGGTATCATATTTCACAAAATCTAATCAATGGCATCAGGGTCAAGAGATATCGTGCATTTCCAATCTACAAACAAACTAAGGGGTGAAGCAGATGTTCATGTACACGGTACTAAATTGCAATAACTAGGAATTATCCTAAAATACTAGGATGTGAAATCAAAATCCTCTGACCAGCATATACAACGCCCATCATATCTCAAACACCTAGGCTAGTTCCTAGTAGATAGTATTATTACCAAACGTCATACACATAGACGAAATTTATCCTGTTTGTGTTACCCGAACCCGCCGGGCTTGGTGTCGTGATAGGTTGAGTCTCCGAGTCGACAAGCACTCCCTCGTCGTCGGAATCAACGAGAGTAGAACTCTCTGGCTTTTGGGATTGCTCAGCCTCGAACTTGGGTACCTCCCAGTCAGCAGCCGACGATTTCGCAGCCACTGAACGATTAGCTAGCTGCAATCAACGCATTGGATCATGTATTCACTTACCAACAATGTCCTTCATCTTTACGATAGAACTCCCAAGTTTAGGGGTAGGGGGGTTTGCTTTCTTTTGAGCGTCAGCACATCCGCCGCAGGGAGGCGAAAATGGACAAGGCCAGCCTCTCACCCTTGAAGGCCCAGATTGAGCTTCCTCTTCTCCCTTTGCACCACGAGACTCATGGTGAGAAACTGTTATTTCGGGGACCTTCGAAGCATGTTCTGCTGGTTTGGAGGCATCTCGTCCCTTCCCTCTATGTGGAAATTGCGACGGTTCAGGCTTTGCTGTGACAGAATCCTGCGAAGGGGGCTGTGGTCTCGAAGGACAGGGAGGCGTGCCTCGTGTTTCATTTCCAGGTCTAGGCTTCGCTTTGGGTTCACTTGTTGGCTTGTCTCGAGCAATCATGACCAACTTTCGAACAAGCATGTCTGTGATACTGTTTGAAGTAGCCTGGCTCAGGAGGCTAGATGAAAATTGGCTGTGAGGGTCTGTGAGCACTTTTTCAAGGTGAAATGCGATATGTTGCGTAAGTTCGGGGAAGTCTTTGAAGTCGAAGTTCATCTTCCCCAAGATGGCAACGAGATTCAAGAGATCCATTTCATGGCAGACACGCGCGCATTGTCGCTTGGCCAGATCTATCAAAGCAGGCAGTTGCATCTTTCTAGCTGCTTCAATGACTTGCAGCGACACCCCGAGCTCATAGCCCTTCGCTGTATCGCCAGATATGCCCGAGGGATTAACTCAATTATACTGCTTGGTGTAAAAGAAATGGATGATTACGTGGGAAGTGTCATTCCCAATATCCTGCATATCCAAGATCGGCGAAGCTGACTTGGATCCAAGTTCTTGCGTCCTGTTGCTGGGCAGAACATTGCCTGGGACGACTCCTCTGTGGATCCACGTGATCGACTATCCCTTTAACAGAACCTTGACAAAGTTGTCTGTATAGGGTCTAAATATTTGTTAGTTTAGGAGGATGCACGTCAATTCACCATACTTACGACGTGGTGAACTGAGCGGGCAGATCAGACATGGTGGTTGGATCTTGAGACATGGCGCTCGACCTGTTGCCCATCGAGCTGAGTAAGGAAAAGGAGATGATGATGGAAAGAAAGGATTCGTGAGGGGCACTGACGGAGGCGGTTTGTGGATTTTATATGCGACAAGATTTCCCGCATCATTGATAGAAGTTTTAAGACACCACCCACGCAATAGAAAGTGTCTCCCTCGAAATTCTATGAATACCCAATCACATCGTGAGCTTGGTGATGATGACTGTTGACACTCGCCTCTGGTGAACTCTGTAGTCCAAAAGACTTTCGAAATGTGAAGCCACGCAGGAGTATCTGAAGCTCAAGCGCCCACCGAATGGCCTGACCTTCCAGCAGATTCGATATCTTGCGGGGTCACAAGTATGTGTGTGATGTGCCGTCAATCTTTGTCGCCTCTTGGAAGAAGATTCTAAAGTTTATCAGGAGCCGCAGGTCTTGACTACGAATGAAGATTTACTGAGGGCAAGTAAGCTTTTTCTTCATCTTTCCCTCTTCATCTCAAAGACAGCCAGTGACAGTGACATTTGGCATAACGGCGAAAATGAGTTTCTTCATGACTCCTCGTCCTATATCACCTAAGGAGGCACAGAATCTCTTGATGCATGGATTTTTATGCTTATGTTTTCCCCCTTGTTGAACTTTCAGATTGAATGTGTAAAATCAAGGCTCATCTACCAGTCACCAAGGGTGTAGTCCATTCTGCCAAAGACTTTTGTGTGTTTCATTTCAGGCTGTATCATATCAACCACTATTGTCACATGTAATCCATGGATCGACAGTTACCAGAGCCACCTGAATAAATCATGGGCGATTCTAGTAGAAAATAGCGACAAGATCAAAGGAAAACCTATGGTCCCCATTCTATGGTAGCTCCGGTTCCACCTTTCCCCTAATCCAACTCAATCTGTATATTAGTCTTTCCAAATCACAAGTCTTAAGCGAATTTCAAGGAATATGTCTAGGGAATGTAGTCGTATTCAGATGAACCCGCATCCCAATCCATGGGTCCTTCAATTTCAACAGGGTCGCCTTCCAATGTATCTGGAGAAGATGTCAAGGATTGCAAAGTCGCGTCAAAGGAGGTCATCGTGTACTCGGGTAAATTCATCTCGGATCCAATTGGTGTCCTTGGCCGATCGCAAGGTTTTGTCGCCTCATCCGCCGTATCATTATTGGCGTCCGTAGCTGCTTCCGATAAACGTTCGCCTGATGTAGTTGAAGGACCGGGAGCCGGACTCTCGCTCGATGCATCGTGTTCCATCTGCGACTCGTACCTCTCAAAATCCATCTTCGCCATTCGCTGTCGATCTCGGTCGCTGGGTTGTCGAATCTTCTGCTCTAGGCGACGTATAGCCTTCATTTTCCATTCCTCTTGTATCTCTGATAGTGTCTTTATCCTACGAGCGTAGGGGATGTTTCTACGTCTCGAAGTCGTCGATGTATCTCTGGATGGCGGGCGGAGCACAGTTTCATTACTTGTAGGAACCAAAGAAGGGAGGACCATTGAAGGAGGAATAAACGCGGGCTCGCTGGGAGAATAGAAAGTTGGTTCTGGCGCAGTCGCTCGCTGAAATGGCCATTCGGGAGAGTTTTTTATCTCCCTTCTGGCCTCCTGCTTGGCCGCGGGACCGAAGAATCGACTCCCAGCTGACTTCCTCACTCCCGCGAACTCATTCTTCGGTTTCATCCACCTCGTGTCGGGAGACTTGGGCTCTTCCCAGCCAACGAACTCGGAAGCAGCCTTGGTCTCAGCGACCTTCCTTCTATAGACCTCGCCTATCATGGAGTTCTGCTCCCCCAACCTGCACCCAACGTCGCTAATTTCTGTGAGTGCTTTCAAGAGCATCTGAGCAACTGAGAGCGATGGATGGGTCTGTAGTTCGGTGAACGCCCTTTGGCTGTCTCCCTCACCGTAGTCCAAAGCAGAACCAACCAGTCGCTTCTCTAAGTACACGGAAAACTTTGGGAACAAGTCAGACCGGTAGTTCGCTTCTTCAAGGAGCTTGACTAGTTCCATCAGACCCATGTCTTGAGCCTTGCGGAAGATCTCCTTCGCGAAGCCCGACTTAAGGTCCTCCATGCTAAACTGGTTTGCAACATTATGTACGTGAATAATGCTTTTGAAGTACTCTTCTTGCCTCTTCTCGGAGGGATTGCCCTGGAGGCGAGTAAACGTTCCAGATGACAGATATTCCCACAGCATGTGTCCGGCATCTTGTGGCAGATTGTGCAAGTTGATGTAATAATGAGGTCTGTTCTGGTAGTAGGGATATGCCATACCATTGTAAGCGTAGCCGTAGATATACGATTGTGCGTGACAGGTGATCTGCGCGTAAAGCTGCGGGTACTTCTGGAGCTTCGTCAACTCGACATGGTATACTTTTTGTCCCTGAACTTCGATGGCGACTAGGTAATTTGCACCGTCCCAACAGCCTGCAGACATTGACGTGTCCATGATCAAATAGACTTGGTGTTTTCGTTCTAGAGGGATTATTCTGGATATCATTCCTGACTTAGTGCTGGTCTCGCATTTCTGTGTGCAAGCTGTATCTTTTGCTCTCCGAGTGGTGACCTGTGGAAGACGACGGTCACGTGTCTCAACAGCTCGATAAAATCCACTGGATGAGTAATTGAACCAATGTCACTACCACACCCTCAACAGCACAATGAAACATCAACAGGCTTAATTTACGACTGCATAATTTCGCTTGTTCTATTTAACATCAACTTTTTTCATCCAAAGCTATGTCCTTACTCTGTTGTGTTTTGACATGAAATGCTTTGTTCTGGCTGAATGATGTCAAATTTGATCTTAGTCACGTGCTTTACATGTGGACAAGCGGATCACTTTCACAACAGTCACGATAGCAAGCGAGCTGTGAGCGAGGGGCGATTCGATGTATTCTGAGTTTGCCTTTTATGCTCTTCCTAGGAGCCTACTACTGATCTCCATATGAAACCCAGTTGATCTCGAATCCACCATTCCTTCCGCAATCCCGCGTTTCCTGAAAGCCCTATCACCAGTCGTAGCATACTTCGCCCTCTGATGAGCCTTGGGTGGAACCAGGTGTGAGCCGATCGGTCCAGACTTGATATCTGTCGGTCAGGTTGTCGCATTGGTCATGTCGCTCGAAAGCCTTGGGCTCGGGAACTTCAGACGATGCTCGGGAGGAAACGGGTGCGGGTTCGTAAGCATCAACGACTGCGGCAATTAGCATTGACTTTGGATATACAGCACTTTGATCGAGTCAAGTCTTGTGAAACTGTTACTAGCCTTCTTCAGAAAGATGCTCTTGGGCGGGCCACTTGCATGCATCCCAACGCTGTGCGTCTAGCTCTCTCTTGCTTGCGATTTCCTTGGCTCTCTTTTCGGCTTTTTGTTCAAGGAGTCGAAGTCGCTGCTGATCCTCGAGTGAGTGTTGCCCATACCGTCTCACCTTTCTCTGCTGTATCCCTCGAATTTCTTGTTCATCGCAAGTAGCTTTAGCATTTCTGAGCGAAATCGTTTCGGCCGTTCCATGGCCTGTTTGGTAGGGTGTAGTTCAAGTGCAGGATATCCCCATGAAGGTTGGTAGGTTGGCGCTTCCTGCTGACGAACTGTGGAAGCCTTGTAAAGCAAGACGCTGCGCAGTACGACCTGGCTCAAAGTATCTGGAGCACCGAGCGCAGCCAGTGTCTCGTCGACATGGTCTTTGGCGCCAGTAATGGCTGCGGTTTCAGAGAAGGACAAAAGTCGCGATTCGACATAAGTGGCGATTCCGGGGTATGCCTTAAAAGACAGGGCAACTTCTTCCATGACTTTGATCAGGGTAGGGAGGTTTAGCCACTCGCCGACGCGAAGGATCTCCCCTCTGGCCATTTCACGGAGTGGGGCAAGGGCAGACTGTCGTCAGTGGCGACGTAGACACGAATAGCAGTCGAGAATTCGGCTATAAACGAAACAGAGTTGATCAACCACATTAGTCACTTTATAGGGACCTCTGTCAAAGTCTGATCGAGCTTTAGAGCAAGATGCTAATCCTAACTAGCACATGGTCACTAGATCTGCCGTATATTCGTGAAAATACATGTCTTATTTTGCCATGACTCACTGCAGTATAGATAAAGTTGTAGTAAGGTTCGGGAACTGCCAATCCATCATTGGCTGCTCAATAACCTTCACATCGCTTTCCAATACATAGTATAACTTTATACTTTCGGATAACCTTAGTAAAGAGTAAAATGAGACGCCACAGTATGAGTTCCTTTGGTCAAGCAAGGATGTAGATATCATCACACAGATGCCCTTGACGAATCGAAATCGAAACCTAGGGATAAAGGTTTTCAAATCCAGACCACAGATGGCCGCTTTTCTAACTCTTCTTGACACAGATTATGATAATTTGACTTCTCATACTCTTTCTGCACTTAAGCCTGAAAGATGGCTAGTCGGAGTTATGACAAGAACAACCAATCATCTGGACAGGGCATGCACTCAGAAAAGGTTGATAGATTAACCTCAAACTTGGTGACTCTTACAAAAAGCTGAATCGACAGGCTCCTGGTGCATTATCCTTGGGCCCCTGAACTACCGTCAAGGTAACGCGCAGCCCTCCTCTTCGCAATGTGTTGACAAGAAGTTTACCCCATCGCAATCAGATGTCATGTAGAGGTGTCTTGTCGGATATTGCTGAGACTGACCGGGATGGTAATATGTACAGTAGCTGCAACACTAGGCGTGGATAGCTACTACGATACCCAACCTTCCACCTGCTTGGGGTATTCCTTTCTGTAGGAGCTCCCAGTTTGATGTCTGACGCTTGCTTTTCTCGCATTATATCGGCATCCACCTTGCTCCAGGGAAAACATCATACGATATGGTCAAGTTCCAGTGGAATACAAGACGAGAGATCAAGCGTGAGTCTCTACGACGCAAACGAGTTTGATTTTCCCTCACTGTAGACTTGCTGTCGCGTTGGTCCACTCGTTCTCATCTTCACCAGTCCTGCGTTATTTCACATCTTCAACGCTTGATCACGGCTGTGGTTAGCGCACAGCCCGACAACTACTCAAAAATACGGTATCCGGACAGGCAAGACATTCTCTCTCAGAAGACAAAGGGTCAGCAACTTCTTGTATCACCGCAGTCTTAGCTACCATAAAACATTCACGAAAAATTATGCTCGGTGAAACATTTGACCTTGGGCTAGATAGCTATATTCATACACTAGAAACATCTGTGCCTAAAGTTCTCTTGTCCTCCACATCTCTGTCGAACCTCTGCCAAGTATCAGGCTGCTCCCAAGCATCGGCAGACAGCAGCCTGACACCTGGCACACATCGTGCTAACGCGATCGAGTACCCAACTTAGCCTGTGGCTTTCCTGATATTTTCGCAAGCATTTCTTCTTACTAGGGTGGTTGTGATTTGTGAAGATGGAGCTCATGATCATAAAAAGAAACATTTCGGTTCAGCATGACGATAAACAGAGAAAATAGTGTTTACAAATTTCATCTAACATGCAAAAAGCTTCCCGCCAGACCCTCTCCATTGTTCTCTCCTCTGACCTACGTCAGCACGACTGCCTTTGCCGCTAAGTCCAGATCAAGATGGCTTTCCTCGAATATTCTTGTGAAGTACATGCTGTATTTGGTATTGTACTCGAGCGCGTAGTCCTTTGAAGTTGGCGTTTCCTCTCGGGCCGGCGCGAATAACAGAAGAGGGAACAAGCAGGCTTTGATGGTATTTTTTTCACGATCCGAAAACATGCACCGCTCCATACGTGTATCGTCGAAGGCTTCATCTGGCTCATAGTAGAAGAACTTCAGTGGCGTGGTGGTTGATGTGAGGTCGATCTTGAACTGCAACGCCGATGTGAGAAAGAAACTGAAAACGGCATTTTGCCTCGACGCTTCTTCCCGGTCTTCAGTGTCGCCATTTGGAGACAAATAGAAGAAATACAAGTGTTCGTGAAGGATACGATCCAGTTCATCAACCTTTCTTGATGATTTCGGGCTTATGCTCTCCGATGAGCTGTGGTAGAACATTCCTGTCTGCTTGATGAAGCTCATTGGGACCCGCTGGATCATAAATTAGCCCTGGTCTTCCTCAATGCTACAAGCACTCGCAGATATCTAGGATGAGCTCCCGATAGGCTTCCGCCACAGGATTGGGCGCTTGGATGAATGCTGGGAAAGCTGGCCCGAATATCATTTCGATAACTGCTGAACCTACTATTCCCAGGAGCAACTTGTCTTTGCAAAGCTTGGACTCTCTGAATTGATAAATGCAATCTTTTAGGTTTCGTTTAAAAGTATTAAGAGCCCAGGACTCGACGAGATCGCTGCGGGAGGCTTGTACGTCCGGTGCTTCCGGGTTATATCGGCATGCTTGGGCACAGGCATTTTGCATCTCCCAAAGCAAACCCATATACGTCCTTGAGATTTCCTTCGGGCTCATATCTGGACTGTCTGTGTTGAATGTTCTGTTGCGTTGGACCCTCATGCGCGAAGTTTCCATATATTGCTGAAGTGTGTGCAGCACGTGGGCGTCGGGTTGGTAATGTTCCACTAGCTCTTTCTTGAGCCGCTCATTTTCGATCAACGACGCAATTAGCCGGGTTTCTATTTCCACTATTTCTCTTCTGTTTGGCGGTAGGTAGTCGACGAAACCTCTCTCGACGGAAGCTTCACCCCTCTTTGGAGATGAGTTTTCGACAAGTTGGTTTGTCGAGCCAAGGGGCGATGAAGCTTGAGATGGCTGTTGCTCTGCTGTTATTCGACCAGGGTCTACAGAGGAGCCTTGATCAACAACGCCTGAGCTTTTTACCCCTTCTTCGTTTGGCAATATCCTGACTGGATGTTGGTCAGCATGAGAGAGATGAGTGGCATTATTGACTTAAAGCGGTTGTACTCACATCTTTCAACTTCTCTGGAGAGACCAAGAAAGTCACTAAGAGCCTCTTGAGGCAGCATTTCGCACGCGCATCGTCTGCAGATTGGCCATCGCTGATGTCGGGTATACGGTTCAAGAATTGATCAACGTTCCTGGAGATCTCCTCTGATAGGTTCAACGAATCGAGGCCAGATTCAAATAAGTTGGCATAGTCATGTTCACCTTCGATCTGGCCATGCTGGCTCGATATATACTGCAGCTGCTTCTTCGCCTGGTCATTGGTGAAGGCTCCTTGGACAGTGTCCTGGAATTTGGGAAATGCGGTAGTCCAGAAATCAATGCCATTGCTGAAGCTCCATTAGAAGTGAGCTAAAAGCTGGCAGGTCTCGTCATGTTCCCATATTCTCTGCTGCCTTTGTTACCTTCCGCCAGGCACGCGCTTCTTGTTGGATTCCTTCCTTGGGGGGTTATTTACTTGTCTGGATTCCGGTGAATAATATGCACAAACTGTACGACAATACCTCAAGCAGCATTTGCTCCCTAGTCCCATTCAGAATAAGCCAGCCATCGCTGCGACATACATAACCTCCATACATCCTTAAATCTTCTTCTTTTCTTCCTTTCTCTAAAACATTTCCTTCTTATCACATATCATCACAATGCCTTCTCTTCAGACCCTCAGTAAACTTGTCGTTGCCATTGACTTCGGCGAGACAAACTCTTCAGTCTCTTACGCTCTTCTACCTGAAGGAGTCCACTCAGAAAGCCCTCATCTGGCCGTCAGGACAGTTCAGAATTACCCATATGAGATATCAATGCAAAGAGGGAATTCGATGTCCTTGGAAGTCCCAACGCTGATGCGATACCCCAACAACTGGGTTTTTCGACCACTCGATGAGCTAAGGAGCGAACCACCAGGTACTAGTCTTCCGGAGAATGACCGGGTACAATGGGGATTCCAAGTGCAGCATCATTTGACGAAGGTTATGTCACATTCGGACAAGACACACTCTCTGCTGTACGGGTTTAAGAATCTTATAAATCAATCAGAAAATCACGAGAATCAGAGCCGCCATCTCGTCGAAACTCTCCGCCGACTATCCCAGAATCGTTCTTGCTCGAGGGAGATCTCCGTTCACGAGATGGTGCTCTTAGTGACCATTGACTACTTGACAAACTTACTCAGTCACGCCAAGACTGAGATTGCAGGGAGCACTATTATTACATCTACAGAGTTAGTCATTTGCGTCCCAGTGATTTGGAGACGAAAGGCACTGCGAGACATCCAAATATGTGTCGCTATCGCCGCAAAGCGTGTCAATTTCCCGGGTGTTGACTTCGGCAACGACTGTGTCACTAAAGTTTTTATGATAACAGAGCCAGAAGCTGCAGCTACGTGGCCACTCTCTGACCGTTCAATGGTCAGCGTAAACAAATTCATGACCTTGAAATAATGTCACCAAACTGACCAGTTATAGGAAGGAGACGATTTCACGATCCCTGACGCAGGCGGAAGCACTTGCGATGTCTTAACTTATATTGTCACTCGCAGTTTGCCTCTCCGGCTCGAGAGGCAACTGGTGCATCATAGCGGTAAGTCGTCTATACATGTAGGTGGGTGTTCTGACTACTAGGGTATTTATTTTCTCTAGGTGATACATGTGGCTCCAATGCACTGAACGATGCATTCCGGAGACTCCTCGAGAATCTGCTTGCGGACCACGATTATTTGAACGAGGATGGCGCAACTTTGGAAGGTCACATCTGCAAGTTGGCAATCCATGACTTTGAGCATTACATCAAGGCCATTTGGGTTGTCTCTCAGAACAGCCAAAATTGCGAGCTTGAGGTCTTGGGGCTTCGGTCCGACCCCGGGAGTCAACGACCTTGTCTTAATCGATTGATAATTCAGGCGTAAGTACCTCGCCGCCAGTCCAGTCATTGTATAAGTTTGATCTGAACATCTTGATAGTGAACACTTGAACAACATCTACCAACATGTATGTGAAGAGGTATCTATGCTTATGACGAAGCAGCTGCATGCCACAGCACAACTTGGCCTGAAGTCCAGCGTGAGTAACTTGAATGTTTGATGGAAGTGACTTGACTAAAAGGAATTAGAAAGTCGTCTTGGTTGGCGGCTTTGGGGAATCAGCCCCTTTACGAACTCATCTCCGTGAGGCGCTGGCAAGCTTCAACGCTGCCCACGATTCCAATGCTCAGCTATATGTCGCCGATGAGCATGAGCGGTCAGATCCACCCCCCCTACCTAAGAATCAGCAACTCATGATGAAGACAGGATCACAGCAGTCAATGCCGTTTCCTCGGGGGGTGCTTTAAGAGCTATGAACAAGCTCTAGGGCCCACTAGAGTTGCAGGTTCAAGCTATGGCACTCGATGCGATGAGTTGGTCTTGACTATCGACGGCTTAAACATGAAATGCGAGTATTGCCTTTAGTTATACTGCCCAGGTTTCAAGCTGCCGTCCGCGCCGAGATGCGCAAATTTGGTACCCTACGTTGCAGACACTAACCATTCATGATTAATAGGTGTTCAAGTTTTCAACGGACATGAGATTGGAGAAATGAAGGTGGGCATCGCGCCAGGATTCGCACCAGGGGCCAATTGATCACGTCCTGGTCCAGGCAACCAAACATACTTATGAGGAAGCACAGGATTTGACAGCCTTCGATCCTTTTATGAGACGGTAAGTTTTGGAAGACTTCAGGATACTTTAGGGAAAGAAGGAGTCTTTGTCTTTTTTTTACTTATCTTTGCATGATTTTACCTGTTTTACATTATCCTTCCCATTATTCTCAGATCTACTAAGGTATCCTCCAGCCTCTCAAGCGTAGCGCTCAGCTGCAGGCTGAGTTGCTGCCATAGGCTCCTTGCCATTTCCCATTTGTGGTGGTGCCCAGTTTTGCATGGGGATATTCTGCCCTTGAGGAGGTCCGTAATACTGAGGCACCTGCTGGAAACCTTGCGCTCCGGGACCCCAGTAAGCCGGTCCTCCGAACACCATTGTAACAGGTCGTCTCATTGCGGCGTTCCGCTTCTGGGTATCGATACATGCGCCGACGAATAGGATGAAATGCCAGAGCCAGATGAGGCAGGTAAACACCGACAGTGCGATGAAGAGCGTGCGTTTGCTGCTAACTTTGTCGCTGCTTGTGCAAATGTAACGTCCTTGTACAGAATTATATTCGCAGTCTTCGTCGAGGTAATCGAACTCGCTATAGTATGCGCTGAAAGTACTCTCGAGACCGCCGACGATAGCGGCACCTAGCCAGATGAAGAGTGAGATGGCGACGTGGGCGCCAGGATGAATGCCGGCCTTCCATTTGCGACCGAAACGAGTGGCCAATTCGGCGATGTCCCAGATCATTGCTACGACGAACTAGAGAATGTCAGTACATGCCATCAAATCAAGGGGTTAGAGAGCCGTACAAGTGGACAAGCACCGAGCGCGACCAGACCCAGTGTCTCAGTACTTCTGAGCGCGCCCGTAAGACCGAGTCCAACAATACAGCAAACGATATCGATCCCGTGGAGTGTGAGCTTGGTGATCATCCAGGCTTTAGACTCGGCGACCCGAGGAGGCGTCCATTGCTGCTGAGCAGGCTGTTGCGGGTACGGCGCGTAAGGGGGTCCATAACTGCGAGGGTCCTGCTGGAAGCCAGGTTGCTGCTGTTGCTGCTGAGCGTACGTCTGGGGGGCATGTTGCGCAGTGGGAGGAACAGCGGGAGAAGCTGCTGGCGCAGGATCCGTTTGGGTAGAAGATTCAGGCGCCATTGTACGAAATACGACGGATTTAAAAAATAATAAGTTGGAACGAAAGGACGCGCCCCGGGAATAAAGGTAGCGCACAGCGATAACGAGTGTAAAAAGCGAACGAGCGAATGGCCGGAAACGAAGCGAAACGAAAGAAAAGAAGAGCCTTGTGCGAAAAGACGGGTAAGACAGACTTTATTATTTAAGAGAAAAAGGAACGATTAGCTCGCTTCGAGCTGTGAAACCCCCAGGCCATTATTCGAGATTGAGGCGTTGGATCAGAACCCCTGGGCCTTGCAAGGAGTAAAACCGCGTTAGTCCCTCGTTCCATTGGCTTTCCTGCAAGGAGTAGCGCGATGAGTGGAGGTGATGATCCATGGATGGTGATCTAAGGGGCTTGTCGGTTACGGGAATGGCGATTTGTTTGAGTGCCCTACGGAATGGGGATTTCAAGAGCCATATTTAGTACCTCTTCTGGTTCCGGAGCTGTAAAGCCCCGGCTGCATTGGGTGTTGGCTCTATGTTTCTTAAAGCCCTTCATCCAAGGCTTCTTTGGACATGAAACATCCATGGCTGAGAACCGGATCATGATGCAGGTGAACGCACGAATTGTCGGGAATAGAAACCAACATCCTTCGAAAAGGCCACTAACAGAAGAAACAAAGCGAAATTTTCCTTTCATCCTTGGCGGCGGCCGTTAAGAATCTCATGGTTAGCCGCTTTGGGTATGGGTCTAGTTGCAGCTAAGATTAGACCTACCAGGGGACAGCATGAGGAAATCGCCGAACCTGAATGGCAATTCCATAGGGCTATTGTACGTAGTGTGTCCCTTTCAATGAGTCAGTCAAACTGGGCCCAACCAAAGACCAGGTTGTACTCCGTAAATCTCTAGCAGTACGGAGTATGTACTCACCCACTAACTAATGTCTAGCCTTTGGTCAAGTGTCTGGCCAAGACGGCCAACGGATGTTGTGACATTGTTACATCGCTTTTGCCGCCTTGGCACCAAAACGTCCCATTGAAATTCTGTCGGGAAATCACCGATATGCTCTGTGAAATTGATGCAATGGGTATCAATCGAATCGTCTCTTGGCGCTACTTCGGCGACAATGCAAGCGCTTGTTTTGTATATGTAACATCCAAGATCTTCCCGTCGCATACACCACTTATTCTCGCTGTAGAACCACCATAAGACCCATAAATCCCAACATCACTGTCTTTAGCCAGGGGTATTCAGATAGAAGAATCGTCACGTAACCGACGAATGGCATGTATCCCACAACGCTTCCAATAATGTCACTTCGTACGAGGTAGTCCTGGTTCTTGGCGTAGAGCTCGGTGTCGTCCGAAAGGTTGTTGTCTCCCTTGGTGAGAAGCTGGGCAGTATCACTGTACATCATTAGCCATTGCCCACAACTCCTGCACAAACAACATACCCCTTGCCAAACTTGCGTACAACTCGGTGCACGATAGGAATGTCCTTGTCCTTGACGTTGTAAACGACAACCTCGCCAATCTCGGTCTCCTGTAGCAGGTTTCTGTTCCAGAGGAAGAGTAGGTCACCTCGCTGGAAGGCGGGCTCCATGGAGCCAGATAGAACGACGACGATCGGAGACGGTGAGTCGCTGATAACGGAGAGGCCTTTCCACATCTGCGACAGGTTAGCTTTCGTCCGGGAGCTGAACAAGACACGTTCGCACCATGAAGGCTGTAGAGAGGATGAGCGCAAAGTTCATGAGCTGCGCGGCAGCTTGCCGCGGGTTTCCAAGAGCCGACAGCATGGTGAGGGATTGTATATCGGTTTCGTGGGGCGAGGGGAAGTTTGTTGTAGAGCTTGACAACTCCACGATGCAACTTTCGCGCTGGAGCGAAATGGACATCTGGCTCATGGGAGCTCGAAGAGCACGGACCACCTGGTCCGGAACAGCTGGGGCGTTTTGAGGCTGATGCTTGTGGCGGTGCTAGATCAAGATGGTCTCCATAATTTCAGGGACCTTGACGCTATATATGGTCTAACGCGGGGGGTGTCATGCTCCAAAGAAGGTGATGTCATGACTACTTGTGAAGCATGAGGTCGATGTCATAGGCGTTGTAGGCGAGTAAGGAGCTTGGTATTTAAAATGGCCGTCTGCTGGTCTTGTTCTTTGTCTTTACATTCTTCTTCATAATCTCCAAATTCTACCGATCCGAGTATTTTGATCTTCACCAGAACCTACCCAAGCACCTGCACTTACACCAATCACTACACTCAAAATGGCCGATAACAACAACCAGCAGCCCGGTCTCATCGGCAGCCACGCCCAATACGTCAAGGGAGCCGCAGAGGTAAGTCCTTCTCAATCCCCCCGGAACCTCTCACTCATACCTTCCAGGCTACGATTGGCGCCATTACCGGCTCCCAACCATGGAAGGCCTCTGGTGAACAAGACAAGGCAGCAGGTCTTGCCGATATGAAGAAAGCTGGCGAGCTTCGAGCGCAGAACGACCCGAACCACAAGAAGGGATATGGAAAGGTTGAAGAGGTCGCTGGTAGGCTCACTGGCTGCCAGGGTATGGAGCGAGAAGGGCATGAGAGCGCTGCGCCCAAGCAGGAATAAATGGACTGTATTATTGATGAGTGTACGATAGAGTTAGCATTGCGATAAGTCGGGCTGATTGACTCAGCTGATAACACTGAACTCTTCATAACCTTAGGGTCCCGAAACGTAGGGGCCACTCACTTTTGCCTCCTTCCTTCTAGCATCGCCTCTCGTGCGCCTTCCAGTTGTGACTGCCTTCTTAGCTAACATCACCGCACCTTCTTTCTTCAGCTGTTGGTCGACACTTACCTACCACGATGGCTTCATCCTCTCGTCTCTCTTCTTCCCAGCTTCATCATCGCGTATCTTTGTCTCGTTCAGCCTCGCCTCTTCGACGCCTGATCCCCTACATTTCTTGCCTTCATCGGCTCCTCGCTTCAGCATCACCTTACTGCCATCATCTGTTTCACCGCATCTTTTTGATCATCGATCTGCATCCTCTTCAGCTTCTTTGCTGCTCCCGCTGAGTCTTCGCGATGGACTCAGCACCTCTTCTCCAGAACGCCGATGGCCTCCCCAGCCCCAATGTGATGCAGGATCATGTAAGTCATCTCCACATTGCTCTGGGTTATCTTTGCTGACATGATGAACTTATAGCCTGCCTTCCTTCGAGCATCTCACTCCCCGTGGTTATTCATTCCGCAGAATGTACTTGTTATCTTGCGTGGAATTGTTTTGTCGCTTGTCACAGCCGTGGTGATCCTCGTCCTCAATTACGAGATCCACGAACAAAGCGAGTTCTCCGATTGGCGCATCGTCTTTGACTTTGCCAACATCAGTCTGTTCTTTGTCTTCCTGTACCAGCTCAAGACCTTCGTAAGTCTCGCATGAGGATTGCGTCCGCTGTTGCTGACTTCTCTAGTCTTGGACATTCACCCACCTGTACTATCCCCACCATCATGATCGGCACATGGGGGGGTTGGAAGGATGGCTCATCCGAAGAATGTCGCTCCCCAAGCACATGGGTAGCCTCCGCAAGCAGTTCTACTTTACACTCTTCTACACCATCACTGCTGTTTTCGCTTTTGCCAATTCGACCATCTACTTCTTCATCACCCGCCAGCACGATAGTGACGATGCCAGTGGTGAACCTCAGCCCGAGCCTCAACCTCCCAACGGTACCGCTTCGCGCATCTGGGCTCCGTATGCCGAACAGACGCCTGCTGCTCCATGTAAGAGCACTCTCCTTATCACATGGTAGTCAACTGACCATAAATAGTCACCGACATCTTTGGTGAGGGATGGTTCCGTGCCTTCATCATCTTGTCCTTGTACGCGTTCGGTTCTTCGGTAATGGTGTTTGAGATCCTTGTTCTCAACAGCATTCGACGTCCATGGGTACGTTGATGTTCAGTCGCGATAGCAGCTTACTGACCTCATTACCAGACCGTCGGAATCCACCTCATCGGCATCATGTTCTTCGCCACAGCTTACCTGGGTTGGGCGGCCTTTGGTCACCTCGTCACCAACTATTACCCATTTTTCTGGCTTGACAAGAACGAAGTTGGGTCGGATGAAGCGATTACTCTTTACTCCATTGGCTTCGTATTCTTGATGCCCATCAGTGAGTTGTCCCTCTGATTTGTAAGGTGTAAATGCCGATAACCACAGTGTACATCCTCATGCAGGGTCTCATCGCTTCCCGAGAGAGCGTCACACGATCAAACTCTGAGGCGCGCGCAATCGCTGCTGCCCAAGCAGCCCTTGATTCATGAAGGGGTGCGAACTGGGAATGGTGATGGGTGCTGGAATTTGTTTGATGGTTGATGAAAGATTGGGGAAGTCTGCCGATTGAGTGACTTGATGTGATATAGATTGATACACCTGATTGGGGTAGGGTTACTTGAGACGTCTGGTTAACCTTTCAAACCTAAAATACACTCAACTTCGTAGCAACGACACCATTGTAAAACGTTGAGAAACGGCCTGTGACGACGTTTCGCCGAAGTAACTCCCATGAGTTGACTCATTCGAGTTCAAAGCCACGGTGCAATGCCCGTAACTGACAGTCGGGTTTATAAATGTCTTGGTTGTGAAGCGTGCAAGATGCACCTGTAACATTGCGGCGTCGTGAAGATACGTGCGACAAGGACTTGGCGACACCACCTTGGATGCAAATCGACCAGCCCCGTTGTAGGATATTCACCAATCACACGCAAAGATCTACTGGCACAGATGGCAGGGCTCGGTAGCGTCTTCACACAGACCGTCGATTGGGTACCGGACGGATGAGTTGGTGAGGCACCACTAGGACCATGACATTTTACTGAGTGATATTGCACGGTCATATTGAGAGGTTGGGGTGGCAATAACACGGATGAATTGATTGGTTTCGACACGAAACGAGCCTTGTCTAATCGCGGCGGTGCAAATAACGACTAGGAAGAAAAGCCGGGGAAGGTCAAAGATGACGGTGAGTCGACTCGAGTTGGGCATTGACATTTTGAGCTTTTACAAGTTGCAGGGGTCTTTGGCTGAGATAAACGTGAAGTGAGTGTTGGCAGAGACTCATATTTGAGCCTGACATTGCAGCCTCGACAACGAGATCAATGCAAGATAGACTCGGGCTTCAATATCACAAGAGCTTTGAAATCAGCTTATTAATTCCACGCATTAAAAGAACCCAACAATGGAGGTCGGGTTGCATTGCAGAGGCTATAAGTTATGCAGTAGAGTCGCTGGCTGCCTCATGCTCATCCTTGAACCCCGCGGCGTGAGACACCATCGGTATAAATACAGGCCTATCCCCCCATAC
>JAADJF010000471.1:0-14324 GCA_012932015.1 Fusarium acutatum
GATCTGCACTTGATTAACTAGATAATAGGCTATTTCTATCTCAGTTTGTTGTACTTATGAGAATGTTTAAGCAGACTACTATCTATATTGCTATACTCCTTTTCTAGAATTCTTTTAGTAAGTTAATAGCTCTAATATAGTCAGTTTGGTACATTTAATAGTAAAGCAATAATTTAATAAAGTGAAGATATTAAAGTGTTTACTGAAGTAAGACCCTACTTAATAGTGTTTAGCTCACTAAAGGAAGACATTAAAGTAGAGGCAGAAGTAGAGAAAGATTGAATAACAGTAATGTAACTATCTAGCTAAAAAGAAATAGTTGAGGCTAATTGCAGTATATATAACCTCTTTATTAGTGCCTAATTATAGTTAAAGTAGTGCCGCTTTAGTGATAGTATGATGACTGTCTTAGGACATAAATGAAAACCAGTAATACAGTACAATTTGCAAAAGAGCGAGCCGTTAGATAGCAATGTTTGCTTCTAGATAAAGCAAATGTGTTTCTAACTTAGGGCACTAACAAACTATGGATTAATAACCGCATCTCGGTATTTCTACAATAATTGGAGCAATTTGAATGCTACATTACTCCTCACGACTTACCCAGTGCAGGCATTTGATAAAGCAATGAGCAGAATCATGTTGCGTTAGAACACAAACGTTCTCTACACCCTTAACCCCGCATCTCCAGACATAACGTCACCGATCGACAGCAGCCAACACACTAATTGGCTCAGGCAACCCCCCCGTTTCATAGCCCGGATCGATATACTTGGGGGCATCTGTTGTGCTGGCTAAAGAGAGATTAGGCTTACTCTTGAGCTTCTATTGAGACTACCATTATATATCTATCGTAACGACCCATTGGAATCGTTTCAGTTGTACACCCCAATGACCGCATCATCAGCATCTCGCGAGACCAAGCATGCGCCAAGCGACGTTTCGGGCTATCTGTTTCTATATCAAGACGAGGGTGGCGGTTATGACGATGGTCAGAGAACGTCAGTGCCCGCTGTGGTCCCTCGCAGACCGAACAGGGGGCTCCGAAATATGACACTCCTTATCTCAACAGTCGCTATTATTTTCTTGGCTTCGAATATCTACCTCGGCCTTCCTCCCTACGCCTTCTCCGAATTCGGCTCCGGCTCCGACTCTGGCTCATATCCGTGTCAGCCATCCCGAGTGCCTCAGTATTTCCAGACCTCACCGGAGCTCTAGCCCGGCGCTACTGCCACTAGCAAGCCAGGCTCCATGGCTCAGACTCGTGCCTTTGAACCTATAGCTGCAGCCACCTTTGTACCGAATGATCCATTACAGACCTCCATCCCCATTGAGGGTATGACAGAAGGCAACAAAAGCATTTTCAAAATGATGGGCCATTTGAGTCCTTACTCCCCGTCTCCCGGCTTCGGCGTGGATGAGTACCCTATTCCCGAGGGTACCGAAATCGTTCAGATTCAGATGCTATCACGCCATGGCGCACGATACCCAAATCCTGACTCCGATGTGGCAGAGCTTGGTGGGCGCATTGCCAATGCCTCAGGCAAGTTTAATACTAAGGGACCTCTAGGGTTTCTCATGGACTGGAAGTATGAACTTGGATAAGACATTTTAGTTCCTAAGGGGGGCCAAGAGCTTTTCGACTCTAGTGAGTAAACATAATTGAAGAGCCTTAATCTTTACGCTAATTCTGTGTGGTAGGCGTTCTACATAGCTACATATATGGCCGCTTATATAACCCTTATAGCAAGCTTATTATTAGAACTACAGTACATCCCACTCTTAGTAGCTTATCTTAGTCTAAGGTGTTTTTTAAGCTGACTGTAGATAGACTTGAGATCGAATGCTGAAATCGGCCGAGAACTGGGTGGCCGGCTTTTTCGGTCTAGGATGGTATGCTTATGATCGTGCAAGATGGAAGCACTTTAAGTATTGACTCTGATAGGACAAATAATGCTACTATCGAAGTAATTATAGAGGCTGTGGGCTTTAGCAACTCATTGGCTGGAGACCTAAATTGCCCCAACACAGCCAAGGCCGATTACAAGTCGCCAGTGGAAGCTTGGATCGAGATATATCTTCAAGATGGTATGCTTCTAGCTTTGATTTGACAAACATGGACTGAGACTGATTTCATTTTTGCAGCGACCTCTCGGTTCAACAACATAACTGATGGACTCAAATGGACCCTGGCGGATGTTTATGCTGCCCAAAAGATATGTCCATTAGAGACGGTTGCCTATGGGTTCAATAGGTTCTGTGATCTATTTACTTACGAAGAATGGCAGAGCTTTAGCTACTCTATCGATCTCTCATTCTCTTCTGGCGCAGCGTTCCATAGTGCCACTGGCGTAAGTTATTTGCCCGCATACTTATGTGGTGCTAACTATGTTGTAGCGGGCCGTTGGCCTGGGCTACCAACAAGAGGTTATTGCACGCCTCAAGAATCACACACTAGGCTACTCTGGCTCTCAGATCAATACGACACGCGACGGCATGAAGGAGACTTTCCCCTTGAATCAGAGCCTTTACTTTGACTCTCACGATAAGGACATTATATCCATCTTGACGGCATTTGGCTTCCGCCAGTTTGCAGAGAAGCTCCCCGTTGATAAATACCCTGGCGATCACGAATTTACCGTCTCACATATCACACCGTTCGGTGCTCGCCTAGATATCGAGATCATCAAGGCGCATAAGTCTATCTCGCCTGAGAGAGACCGCTGCCTTGAGGGTAATGATACCAAGTATATCCACTTCGTTCTCAACCAGAGAACTATCCCTCTAGGTAAGAGTTTCCCCGAGTGCGATGTTAATCGCAAGGATGGTTGGCGTGAACCAGACACGTTCCTCAAAGTGCAGGAAGAAATGGCAGATGAAGCCAAGTTCGATTACGCCTGCTTTGGGGACTATCCATCATTACCATATGGCAAGGTAACAGACAGTGCTTCTCCGTCCTAATACATATACGATACAAATGTGGTGTAAGAGAGATAAGTTGCTATAAAACGCTACGTAAGGCCGTGACAGTGCCACTGAGGATAATTATCCTATACATGGAAACGGAGATAGTGTCTTGGAAGGGTATCAAGGTCACAAAATGAGGCTTGAGGGGATTTTGTGTTGCAGCATATAGGCGGATAGTAGACACGCTTCACAAATATTATTAAGGTTTGAAAAATGACGGACAACCTGATTCCTAACCACCTAACCTACAGTTCTAGACTGCGGATATGTTACGTACGTCCTTAGATACTTTCACGTCGCTTGCCTAAAGTCAGACACATTTACCATGCATTTAAGAATATCACGCACTTGCAGTGGATATGTTCTTGCGCTATAAACTGGCATACATTAGCTGATTAGTTGTATAAGTATGGTATATTTCTTTTTACTATGTATTACTTGGCTACCTGGTAACATACGGAATAGAGAACATTGTAAAGCCAGAATGACAAACCCCTAAGAACGTTCTGTTATAAGCGCAGTGTAAGGATAGATAGTCGGAGTTGTTAGCTTGATTCTCCATACGTATCCTTCTTCTGATCAGCTATTTACTCGATGTGACCATGACTGAACATGGCCTGGACCTGACATGCTAGTAAGGTTGTCATGCGAAGTTTAATTGAGCAGGTAAAGCGAAGTGATATACTCCTCGCGAGGACAGGGAGTTCTACCATACTCCAGAACTGGTACCGATTAGAAATTGATCACAAGTTACAGAGGCTCCTTGGTCTGGAAGAGCGCTATGATAATGAGATCGACTAAGCAAGATCTAGAGTAAAGCAACTACTTAGAATATGGATAAATGCACCGGATACAAGCGTTGATGATGGGCTTGGCACTGACCTGCCACTTACGCAGAGCGGCTTAGGGTTTTCGTCTTATTAAGGTCGTAAGCACCACTGCTCATGGAGACTTATTGCCTGACTCATAAATTTTAGGAATAGTGGTTGGTTTTATAGGATCTTTCTCTCGTTATGTAGCTTATATTGCGTGTAATTTGTTGTAGATGAGGTTTTATGATGTGAGTAATCACATAGCCATGTTTATTGCTAAGGAAACTAACTATATCGGCATTGCACTGACTTTATTTCGCGACGGGAAGCTGGACGCCTAGGCGTAATATACTTTCTAGTTACCTTTTTCTCATTTTGTAAATCATAGGATTCATACACTTCAAAATTAACCATCTTGCTAATACCTCGCTTTCCGCCTTTATCTTTAAGCTCGATCTCTGTGGCCGCTCTTTAAGATATCCCAGACGTGAGGATGCGCTCCTGTGAGCTTATCTGGCCAATGTTACTTCCACCTCCGTGCATCTCAATTATTTGATCGTTTGGTGCTACAGAATACAACCTCTTATTGGTAGTCGAGGCGCATGGTTTAGGCCCACTTCTGGATGTCTGACTTCGAGAGGAGGATGTATACGCCTGATCCGTAAACACCAACCTCGACGCGAGCATGTCAATGCTACGAGATGAAAGTTAGTAAGCGTATGGTAAGAGTATATATATAGCAGTAATAGGTTCAACTGACAACATGACAAAAGGGAAAAGGCATTCCATGGTGTAGGCAAATCGGTCTAGTTGGCTTGCTACATTCGTCGCGCTCTGCGCGGTAGTCTGGAAGGAGTATGTGATAGCCCTCATGACGCCAATAACGGCGAGCAGAGCCAGACGAACCTCAGTGCTTCGCATTAAATACCGAAAGAAGCCCGCCTCAATGGCTACTTTTAGGGACGTGGTTTTTGCGGAGGCGAAGACGGTTAACAGGAAGTATGCGCTGATGCACTCCACCGTGGCTATCGAGACGAAGTAGCCGATGTGAAGATTGTTGATGACTTCCTGATATGAATCGCCTCTGTCGAGGATGGATCTAACCCTCATGATAGCGATCATTATTCTGAGGGCTGAAATTATGACTATAATGGCCCAAAATAAACTGGCAAAGACATGCCAGCGGCGGTTTCGTAGCACACGGCTCAAGATCACGTAGCTATAGAATGAGAGCCCCGCTTCTTGGACCTTTTGTATACAATCCAATGTCAGCCAGAAATGCCCACATTTTGAATAATTGTTCAGATCAGGAAGACCCTTACCAACCAAAACAAGTCCGCAAATGCCGACGCCACGGACTTGCCCTTGACGGGGTTGCCCTTGGCGTAGAATGCATAGTAGCACAGCCCGTTCGCGATGGCCCCGGCGGCAGACGTTATTAGTGGAACGGCGGATATTTGCGAAAAGCTGGTGATGCTGCAAACGAGGAAGCCAAAGAGGACATTTCCGATTCCAATGGTGCTCAGGATGGACCAACTGAGTTCAAAGTACACGGGATCGTATGAGCTCAACATGGCCGCCTATGATGGAACCGGAGCAAGCCCCACGGAAAATGACGAGACGGTTCAAGAGCAAGGGCAAGATGGGAATCGGTATTGTATGGAAGTTACGCATGTTTTCACTCGACAGGTGTTAGTAATGTCGGGCGCCCGCTCAATCCGTTTAGATTCTGTGTTCCGACCAACTTCGCCAATGGTGCCCAAGCAATTATGCAACTAGCACGCAAATGGTGTGCGGCAAATGCCGAAGCTGGAATATGGCTGACGGCCTACTCCGTAGAACTGTGATTCCTGACTGGTTCATCGCCGACCATTAGCCAAGCTTTGTACCAACCCCGGAACTTCCCACAACAATTATTCAGCGCTAGACAGCGTACCAAGAACGAGATAAACCTAGTAATAAATTAACCCCGGCCGATATCCTAGGGAAAGGAGAGGAATTGCACTAACGAAAAATGGGCTTTCAACCTTGTAACACGTGAGGATAGTCAGGCTATGACAACTATCTCTGTTATGACGATGGTCTTCCTACCCGCAACATTTGTCTCGGTACGTGGGCTCATATCTAGCGTGTCAAGTCTAGAAATGCTTACGGATAGTTACATAGGCTATTCTTAGGACTACCTTTTTTGATATCAACAAAAATGGATGGGCGGTCTCGGACAAGTTTTAGATATCCTGGATTGCGACAATTTCGTTAACATTGATGATTGTTCTGGTATATGTGTGTCTAATAATTGGGCGAGGATCTTGGTTTAAGAGTAAGTTACAGGGGCTGTATTGATCCATACGTTCTTTTATATACATAATTGCCATCGAGGTTGCCACTATATGGCTTAGTCTTCAGAGGACATCAATAATTGGCTTATCGAATGATTCCACTGAGATTTTATCGATTATCTCTTTGACCGGCATAAGCCGTCCACGAGGTCACATACCCCGCTTTTTTACAGGTACCTGCAGAGTACATAAAGTCCCCGTCAGACAGCTTCTTCTTTCAACACCACTAAAATCATCAAAATCCTCATACAAATTAACTCTAATAAGTCTCAATTAGAACGATGAGCTCCTAAGAGATATATATAATAGATGATTATAGCTTTAATAGCCTGCCTTTTATAGTAGCTGCTAATAACCCTACTGACGCACTTGATATTCCGCCTGAAGAGGGCCATAGTTGTTGAACCGCTTGTTGAATTGTTGCTTGCTTGAGCTGATTTTCTTCTATCTTGCTAGCTTAGAAAAGAGGGGTAACTAGTCACATGACCCTTCCATTTTGGGAAACGAGACTCCTTATCGCTAAAGGCCGTGCTAATCTCTCTTGTTGGTTTAACATCTATCATTTTGGTCAAGTTCTGTGTAAGTAAGTTGTTGATTTTTGTTAGTGCTTTTTCTTTTTGCGTGGCGAAAGGGTGTTGAATAAGTGCTAGGGTATCACGTGCAAGCAGGGATGCTCCAGATTACGCGCCAAAATGGCGACGCCCTAGAAGGGCAGAGTTTAACAGAACACAACATGAATACACCAATTCACATCAATGAACATGAACTGAATACACGTAATGTTTGATAAAGGGTGGTTGTGCATGGTATGGGACAGCTTATCTGCGCTAGCCAAATTGGGGAATCGTCACGCTCTCTAAAAACTGTACTAATCCATAAGAGGAAATCGTCACGGTCGAGCGGTGTCGGCATTGTTTCTTAAGTTGAACAAGCAGCTACAACAGGAATATAGATCTAATCATTAAAGAATTTTTTTTTTTCATGCTTTCTAATGGCCAAGCTTTCGGAAGGAGTTATATAGGATAGGAATCTTGGTTGTGGTCTTGAAAACGTAAGTGATGATTCCCTCCTGGAGGAAATGCGATGGATTCTGGGAATGGGTCCCATTCCTGGCCCGTTCCCGACTAGAATTCTTGGTAGGTTGGGATCTACTTTACAGACAAAAGAGGAATAGTTTAAAAAAAAATTTACAGATCCCTTTAGTTCATTCTAGGTAGGTGTGCGCATCCCTTAAGAACGGCGCACTGCAGGGATGACTTTTAGTACCGCATATCTTCGGGCTCAAGCAGGCTTCTCGACATCAACCGTACATTCTTTGTACGCAGATAAACCACCAGTATAGACGTACCGCTGGAAACCGGCCACGTATGTCTTTGAGATGTCGCTGCACCACCACAGCCTCAAGGGTTCAAGAATTTGTTGACACTTGACAACTATCAAGGGATAAAACATACGGCAAGTGCGAGAAGCCAATCTGCATAGCGGAATGTATAAACGCAATTTCCGTGTGATGCGTGTCGCTGGCGCGCTATGCCGTGTCTGTGGTCACGCGAGCATCTTAATAGGCTGAGCCCTGGCTTGCGTCTTAATTTCAGCTTTGATGGTTTGCGGACTAGCTTCACCTTGGACTAGCCCCAAAAATCAACTGCCTTTTGAGCCAGTGATTAAGCGCCGAGGCTGCATATTTGTTCCAGACCAGGTCGATGTCGAAATGACTCGAGTTTACTAAATGAATAAATAGAGTATAATTCATTTTGTTCAGCAGCTCAATTGTAGCTGTAAATAAAGAAGCAGAGATTAACGAGTCAGAAGCAGAACCCATGTGGCGTCCAGCCAGTCCGTAATGTTAAGGAGCTCTGCGTCTAGTCAGGATTTAGAGTATCGAAGCTAATTTACCGAAACATTGGTCTAGGCTACCTCCGTAAATATTTATGTTGAAGCTTATTTCATGACTTTCAATAGTCTGAGCGCTAGTCTCGCCACGATAGAAGTCCCGCCACCCATCAGCGTTAAATGCACTGCAAGCTGCTCGAATGTTGGGAACCCTTTAGGAATTTCAATTTCCCTCCCTGGCAAGCGTCGTTGACACTTTGGCTATATTACCTGGCCACATCACTGCTTAGTCTTAGTCTCTTGCCCCTCCTGGCTCTTCCTCTGTATCCTAAAAGTACGGTCAATTGTTTTCTTGCCAGTTTTAAGATCTTCATCACAATGTCAGACGCCGGTGGAGATCAAGTACCGCAATCTAAGCCATATCTGGAGGCACAGATCAGAGAACGCATATCAGGCCCTGGAAACTCTTCAAACCACCACAATTGCCCGCCTTCTCCATCCACCAATGCCAACCGACAACCCACGTTCAGCGATGGGGAAGATGACAATAACTACTTCAGTGGCCCTCGGGATCTTCAACGACACTCCAAATGGCCCCTTATCCTACAGCTGCATGGGTCCATCATGCCCTCGCTGATCCTTCCACTCTTGCTCGTTGCCTGCTGGGCAACTGCCATTACTGTCATCTCCAAAAAGGTCCATGACCTGAGCGTCAACTCTGTTCTGCTCACCATTCTCGGTTTCGTTGTCGGTCTTAGCCTTTCATTCCGATCGTCTACTGCCTACGAACGCTATGCTGAGGGTCGCCGATACTGGGGAACGTTGGCCACTGCATCTCAGACTCTTGGCCGTATCATCTGGATCCATGCTGATGACAGCGGTGCTGGCGGCCAAGACCCTCGCGAACTTCTCATTAAGAAGCTTGGGGCCTTGAAACTCATTGCCGGCTACGCTGTTGCCCTCAAACACACCCTCCGCTTCGAACACTGCGCCAGTCAACCTGACATGCAACCCTACATCGCACATCTTGATACGTTTGCTGGAAAGACAACCGCGCCGATGAAACGGGTCACAAACTTCAGCAAGTTTGCCGGCGAGTACCTTGGTCTCTCTTTTGCTCAAAGTGACCCTCGAAAGCACCTCAAGAGGGCCGAGGAGCATCAAGGAAACCTTCCTCTTGAGATCTTGAACCACCTGGCAATAACTCTCGACTCCATTATCGCCAACAAACAGTTACCAGTCTCAATTCATCAGACCATTGCTTACAATCATCTTACCACTCTTAATGATGTTGCAGTCGGTTGCGATCGTGTCCTCAACACCCCTTTGCCTGTCGCATACACCATTGCCATCAGCCAGATTACTTTTGTGTATGTCATGCTCTTGCCATTCCAGTTGACTGGCCCACTTGGCTGGATTGCTATCCCTGCTACCATTACAGCGGCTTACATTATCTTCGGCTTGTTATTCATTGGTCAAGAAATCGAAAATCCCTTTGGTCGTGATGTCAACGATCTGCCTCTTGACGTCTTTTGCGAACAGATTGCAAACGATCTAGACATCACTGCCTCCTTTGACCGACACGTATCTGATCAATTTCTACTGAGGGGAGCGCCATTGCACCCTGTCAGCTATGCTGTGGGCCATACTTGGATGGATCGTAGTGAAGAAAAGCTCAGAGAGTCTATTAGAAACAAACCTCATGTTCTTTTCAGTTGGCGGCGCCAGGGTGGTGCTAGCTTATCTGCTCGAGACAACGAGACTAAGGAAGTGGATAGGGACGTGGTTTAATGTGGTAGAGTGTGCCAACAGTGATGGGATACCTTGGAGATGAGCAAAATGTGATATTACGTACAGTTTCATAGAAGTAACTTTCTGTTCCACTGAGTCTTTAGACAGCCTGTCTGGAATAAATCTTTCACGGTATTAAATAACCCTACTCAAGAATTATCAGCAGAAACGCATTGCGTTTCCTGTTTTTGACCAATCACCATCTAGCAATTTCGCCCCATACTTTCCCCCATAGAAACGCATTAAGTTTCTTATACCGCACTAATGAAATCAGAAAACCAAGTTTCCGTCAGCTGACCCTTATTAAGTTCAACAACTTAACTGCCCCAGACTAAACAATATATTCATTACCATTATCTACTGAAACTCACATGATTATCATCATATAATATCTACTCTATATCCGCCATTCCATCCTACCTATTATACTTATATATTCTTAGTCATAATGGCCCGCTCCCTTACTGATAGTCTGAATTGGGCAAAGGCGGGACCACTGGCTCATCGAGCCCGAAGAACCTGCCGGCGAGCCAGCTGACGCCCGTGAAGCAGTCGGAGATCTGCTGCCAGCCGCTCCGGTGTATTTCGGGACCATGCCACCCGTAAGTACGGTACTGGCGGTAAGATGTGTTTGTCAACTTGCTCCAGAGAATATATGGCGTCGTTTGCAATGGCTTTTCCTTGTTCCGATGCGCGAAACTCATTGGGGGTGAGACAAATGGTACCCGCCTGTCGCCAATGCTCATTCGCTTCCACGTCTAGCCACTGACTATCGTGTTGAGATACTGCCTTGCAATATTACTGGATTATCTCCATCTCGTCGGTCATTTTGGGTGGACAGAGAGGAAGTTTCATTATAGTGAGGGTTTTGTCCGAATTGCGGCTACCGTGGAGATGGAAAAATCGTCCGTCTCTCGTTGGGTAGACATTGGTACAGTTGAACCGCCACCTTTCAAAGATGTGACCTAAGTCGTATGCGGAATAACGCGCGGCGAGATCAGCATCTGTCAGAGGCTTTCCATCAACGCGGGATACTATGCCTGAGACCAGAAAGAGGCTAGCAAGGTCGGTATTGACGGTAGCACTCTGTTCAATGGCGTATCGTTCATGCACGATAGCGTTGGCATATGTAGCCGCTAAGGCCCAGAGTGCGGCGCTTGACTCGGTTACTTTGAGCCGGACAGGGATATATGGCGTAGGAATGGTAAGTGAATCGAAGACAGTCATTTTGCCAAGTTCGTGGACCTTGTCTGGCGGTGCAAGTCTTGCATCATTCAACAAGACCTCATGGAATACATGGGCTGATGCTTCCTGGAGGGTTGGTTGGCTCAGAGACATGGTGATCGGGTTGGTTAGCATTTATTTTATTTGAGTGATAATCAAAATATGTTAAAGTTCTATTGATTGTTTGTGAAGACAATAGTCACTGTCAGACTAATTCGAGGAGCGGTTGATGCGAATATATATATAAATATCTAATATTGATTGTATTCACTATCCCGTGCTCTTATGTTAGCGCGTAAATTGTTTTTGGACGTGGTCTTTGAGGTAAGAGTCCTAACAGTCTTTGCTGCATCTGTATTTCCTTTTCATTTCCGCCTCATTCTCCGCGGAAAGCTGAATTGTTTGTCGATTTTCTCTAACGACTTGGGTAAGCTATACAAAAGTGTGTTGGAATTTTCACACGACTCGGAACGTTAGGCCCGAAACTGTGGGAAATTTCTGACACCAGGAACGTGTTTTAGTTTGTCTCTAGACTGAAAAAGGATGGACTGGATGCTGATTCTCACTGGATGTGGGACCCCAGAATATTGGGGTACTGCAGCATCCGGGCCCAGTCGCACCATCTCTCGCCTTTACATGCTATAAGGGTAAGTCATAGTATATCTGATAAAACGTATCATAGAAACCTCAACGTTTAGTAGTCCGAGTCGCAATTTCAATCAATTCACAAATTGTTTCTCTTGATTAACCATCGTCCAAAGAGACATTCATTCTCCTTCCCATTATGACCTCTTCCGTACGAATTGCTAATTGTAGTGGATGCACCGGTAAGCCTTATCCGAATTTGGTAACTGGTTCCCTTCTCTTGCTTGTTACCGGTATACAGATGAGGGCCCTGAGGCTATTCGCCGGGTCGTTAGAGAAGGTCGAGTTGACTTTGTCACCGCGGATTACCTTTGCTGAAGCAAACATCGGTGCGGATATCCCTGTAAGAACCAGTGTCTCGAGAGCTGACACAACTTTCAAGCGTGAAAAGATCTCGAAAGGAGGCAGGACACCACCAAAGGCATTGACAGGGGATTTCTGAAAGCTTTTGATAAGGAAACAGCACAAATAGTTGCCGAGAAAGGTATCAACATCATCCACAACGGTGGCGGGTTAAATCCCCAAGGTCTAGCTCGAGCGATCGAGGAGCTCCTAGCTTCCTACGGCATAGATTCTCTGAAAGTGGCTTATGTCGAAGGGGATGATGTTATTGGAATGACTGACAAATTGAAGGAGTCCGGTGAGCTCGTTCATCTTGACAACCCTGACATTACGTTCGCTGCCGTCCAGCCCGACATTCTATGCGCCAACGCATACCTTGGCATGGGCGGCATTGTCGCCGCTCTGGAGCTCGGCGCCGATATAGTTATGTCTGGTAGATGCTGTGACGCCAGCACAGTGACGGGTAAGTCCTCCGGACAAAGGCTTGAACATTTACAAACTCAACATAATGAAGGAGCCGCTACCTGGTGGCATGGATGGAAATCCTCAAATTTGAATGAGCTTGCTGGCTCTCTCATTGCTGGACGTGAGTTTCCTGTTCTTAAGAATATGAGATATCCGAGTTGATGACTGATAACTTTCATGCAGATTATATCGAATGCGGCTGCTATGCGACTGGCGGAAACTTTTCTGGCTTCAAAAATATCTCCGATGATCAAAACCAGGGTTTCCCAATAGCTGAGATTGAAGCAGATGGCACATTCCACATCTTTCTTCAGGATCAAGCAAAGGGCCTAGTTAGTCGTGACACAATTACAGCTCAGCTGGTGTACGAGATCCAAGTAAGTTAAAACGGACATGTCAAGACGTAGATTCTAAGTGCTGGATATAGGGACCGTTCTATCTCAACCCCGACGTGATTGCAGATATAACGAACGTAACTATCACAGATTCTGGAGCGAATCGGTAAGCAATGCCGATATACCCTGGCAGAAACCCTACTGAGATATCACACAGCGTTACTGTGACTGGGACTCAGGGCCTGTTACCTCCCCCAACAATCAAACTCGCCGTTTGTTCTATTGGGGGTTACCAGTGCGAAACTTCTGTATACGCAGTTGGGCACGATATCAAGGAAAAGCTAGCTGCATTGGTGGAAGCATTTGACCAGAATCTCTCGGACAAATCTACCTACCAAACCTTTCGTATCAGCCAATATGGAGTTCCACAGGAGAACCCCTCATCTCAGGCTTTAGCAACCTGCCAATTCCGGAACTTCGCTCAATCCTCTCAACAAGAACCCCTCCGTTCTATCAAAGAAGTTTTGATGGGCTACTGGCTCGGCGGATTTCCTGGGATGCACTTGAACATGGATTTCTGAACGGTAGGAAACTCTATGAACTAATCGTCCTGTGACTACCTGCTAACTTTTGTTCAGTTGGAGCCTAAATCATACGTGGCTTACTTACCATTCCTCATCAAGTATGATCGGCTGCGTGTGCGGACCGTTTGCGGAAACCAGGCTCTGCAAATTGCCAGCCCCCCCCATGACTGCACCTTTTACCGGCCAGAAGTTTAAAGACACTGAACAGCCATATGATCTGGACATGTATGGACCTACAGAAAAGGTTTGTCTTGGCTCCAGGGTCCATGCTCGCTCAGGAGATAAAGGTTCCAACGCAAATGTTGGTTTTTGGGTTCAACAGAATGATGAATACGAGTGGCTACGCTCATTCATGAGCGTCGAGACGTTCAAGGGACTTCTCCGTGATGAATACGATCCCAGGTTTGTTATAGAGCGCTTTGAGCTGCCAAATATTCAATGCGTGCATTTCCGCATCAAGGGCATTTTGGATGGTGGGGTCAGCTCCACGCCTCGGCTCGATGGTCTCGCAAAGAGCGTTGGTGAATTCTTGCGTAAGTTTCCTTAATTGGGCCTTGATTGTTCAGTATTCTCAGTCTAAGACTCCAATGGCACTATAATTCTGTTTCAGCGCTGACAAGCCATTTTATGTACAGGGGCACAATATGTAGATATGCCAGTTCGGTATACACAACGTGGTTCAATTTAGTTCTAGCTTTTTAAGGGTTGTTGCGTAAGGCTTACTGGAATAGGCCAACAATAAAAATTATATAACAAGCTTATGCTGTCGTCCATGTGTCCTCTATAGCTGCGTTTATATACACGCCTGACGCATTAATTATTATCAGGTTGCTGTTGTTCATGTACGATGATAAATAGGATCCTGCTGCAACGGGATATCTTTGAATGGTCATCTTAATTCGGGATCTGTTGCACTGCTGTTAATTGGTGGCCTGCTAGACCCTACAGATTGTGAAAGTTTAATAATTAAAGAGATATTCTTAATAT
>JAADJF010000472.1:0-21137 GCA_012932015.1 Fusarium acutatum
GGGTCGGGGGACGGGAGGGGGGTACATACTGGGAGGATGTTGTTGATGATCTAGAGCGAGGCGTGGCAATTTCAGAGCTGGCGGTACTATGAGGAGACGAAGACGCCATGGACATAGACAATGAGAGATGGGGTGATGAGAACGGAAAGAAGGATGAATAGGAGAGCCTGGGGATTGAGGGTCGAGGGCGGCGATTATTAGTAGTCGCCGTGAGAACAGCGGCTGGGGGAACAACAGTAGACGAGCGGGTGGAAGCACGGGTCAAAGTAGACGATGTCGCGGAGCGCAAGGGGCCACTAGCGAAGAAAAGTCGGTTTAAGACGTTTTGGGCGGAACCGGGTCCCGAAGGCGAGGCCACTGTCATGGTCGAGAGCGTTTGGCCCATGTTTGGGTTTGGGTATGGCAATGGTACCGTACCTCAGATGAGAAACTCGCAGAGATACCGGAGTATGGGGGAGAGAGAGCAGGGGTAAGCTCGGGGAACGGGGGTGCGTCTTGTTGGGTGGTGTAGGGCAGGCGGGACAGGACAGGACAGGGCAGGGAAATCAGTCAGTGAATGAATCAAGGGATTGTGATGCAACAAATGTTGCGGCCGACGCTTATCTGATGCTGTGAGGTGTGTAAGAATGAGATTGTGAGTGCGTTTATGTAAATACTGCTGCTTGGCGTGTCTTGTCCTCGTAGGAAGGGGATATTAACTGCAACAAGTGCAGCACCAGCCAATTTTTGCGAAACCAAACCCAAATTTTTGGGGAGTTTGAGGACGACAAAGCGATGACAATGACGGAGCAAGACGGATGACAACGGACGGACAAAAAGCGGTTTCACTTTTTTCTCCAGAAATACGCCCTTGTCACCTTGAGAGTGGACTGTTAGCCATGTAATTCGGTACCGGTACACTACTAGGGCGCCAACGAAAAGTCTACGGCGCGACCGAGTAAAGGTAGCAGATCCTTGCAGCTTTTCATTCGATGAGAAGGTTAGGGAGGGGATGAGGTAACCTGTGGAATACGGGAGACATGGTGAAGATAGATAGTGGGTGTAAAAAATAGCAAGGGCGTGTAGCAAGTAACATCCCTCTCACAGTCCGAATTCCTAATGAGAACTCGAACTGAAATGGATGAATTGAGCTTGACTTGAGGTCAACAGATCAACTGCAGTACACAACACCCGAGCTGTTATGGATGGGGATAACCGCATGGGGGAATTTTCTTCTTGGGCATTGGGGCTGAAAGGTCAGTAGAGGGTGGGACCGGTTGAAGCACTAGCTGGGATCCCGCGTGGAACGCAGGAGGATTGGGGATATTCATGTATCGGGGGAACTAGCGGGTGACTTACGGAAAGATGTATCTTTCACCTAGTCCTCTTTGGCTGTGACAGAAATCTGGCTGATACGTACTTTGCTGGGGAGATGGAACTGAGACGAGGACCCTGGCTGCGGAAGCTACAGGTCGAGCTTCTGTCTTCTTTCCTCTTGAGGCAGGACTCTAACTCGCCAAATGCTGGGGGAGCTTGGCAACTGTTTCGGTATTAGAAAGAGTCCCGAACATGACTTATTCAAACTTACCTCTATCTTTCCGTGTCTATGAGTCACTTGACTTTTGAAATACGTTCTCTGCTCGGTGGCTTTGACTGTGGAGTACGTAGCAGAGCCTGTGTGCCCCTATGAACGTGCGGGTGAACGTCCGCTTCACGATGCGTTACGCTGGGATGTGAGATGTTGTCGAGTCCTTACACGATCAGTGATATGGCCACTTTCAAGAGCATTCCACACGCGCATCTCGGTCAAAAGAACCCAGATTCAGACACTCGGCGAAACACTCCATAAATTCAATCTCTCGTGGGTTATAGGTCGATTTACCTTGGTGAGGCTCAGTAAGGACAACGGTGTACGTATGTGTGTATATGGGCGCAGAAACCACTTGACGATGGCCCAAATGGGGTGATGGTGGGGGTCAAGTCGTGTTGTCAAGAATCATAGGCGCTGGGATTGTCCCAATAGCAAGAAGATATCCGATATTGATAATCGAGTAAATACTGTATTGACCAGAGAGGCGAGGTGGTATAATTTCCACGACTTCGAGGTTGATTATTTCACTTGCCTGTCTGTAATGCAATAACCCTAAAACGAGTCACCCTATCTATTGCCTACAGATAAAAATCTACCGTCGTCGGCCAAATCTTGATTCAATTGGCGCCGGTATCTCTACTAATGCTCTCGCAGGCCAGGGTACAGGCCGACGACTGCCGTGCTCAATCATAGAACGGTGAGGAAAATAACCTTTGGCAGAGTCACGACGAGCATTTGAGGACGGAAAACGGAGGTACAGTAAAGGACAACGGCGCCGACTACGGGGGCTAACTTAAGTGGTTCCACATCGTTGTCCAAGCCCTGGTTAGAACCTAGAACACGCAAAGAGAAAAAAATGTCAGACATAATTGACAAGATGAGATTCAAGGGGGGAGGGATCATGAAAAACATGAGACTTGCAGGGCTTTACTTCTACGGCGGATGTCATCAGAGGTAAAGGTACGGGTGCTGAGTGGACGGCAATTTCTGTGTTAATGTGGATAAATGGATAATCAAGAACACGAAGAAAGAATTGAGCCTCAAAGCTCAAGTTCAAAGAGATTGCAATAACCAAAACAAGAAAGAGGCCAAAGAATCCCTGTGTCGTCATTAACCGAATAATAGCCCATGCCTGGATTTGCATCGATCTTTTGACTGACCTCATTAGACACAACGTCTCGCTTTGCGACCCGATGTCGTGCTTTCGGAACAAGGTCTCGGTTCGCAATCATCAAACTCGGCGCACAAGGCCCCGGCGAGTGCCCCACCGGACACCCGATATTATCCACTATTGGAGGCCCCTCTCTGGAGCTCCTCCGGTTGACGGGGCATTGTAGACGCTACATCTGTTAATGAGGTTGTGATTGGACCTCTGAGACTGAATTTGCAAGTTCTGCAAGTCTGAAAGAATCTGATATTTGTGTTCAATGCGTTTTTACTTGTCCTGCTAATATGCTTGAAAGCCAAAGTACTTACTTAGTCTGTCTATCCAGGGTAAACTCTTACGCGTCCACTGATCTGACCTCAATTTACATTAGACGCCGTTACGCTGTTACAGTATAATCGGGATTTTTTTTTGGGTGTTTCTCCTTTGTTCTCTACCGTTATATATGGTTTTTACTTGTTGTTGTTTCTATAAATTTCCTCCGCGAAAACGCAGTATCGAAGGGTTTCTCCATTACTATAAACAACAGAATAAGAATTCACGCCAATTTTCTAGCCCGCTGTTGCAATATGTTCTCGAGCTTCGTGCTAAGGTTACGGAGACTTGTGGGGCACTATCTCAAGCTGGTAAACGTAGCAATTCACAACAGGAACATCTATCCGACAATAAGCATGAACATATGAGAATCTCGTCATTCCAATTTCGAATGTTTCTCTTGTTACTCACAAGCAAAGCAGTACAGGCAGGTCTCTAGATACAAATCATACCACTCGTCAACGGCCCGACCCTTTGAGGCCGAGAAAGGGGTACGGAGTTGGGAGGATATCATGCAGCCATGTGAAATGCGAAGAGAACCCCAGTAATCGGGACGATATTGTCCCTTACTGGGTTCAGGGTCTGACAATTATTGATACATCTCTCTATGAACTGACTTGTCTCAATCTTCGTATCATTATTAATATCACAGACTCTAGAGTCTGATTCCGCTCTTTACTGTGTGCTTCAGTTATCAGTAAGAAGCAAGGCCGTTGGAAAGTAAAGTGCGACTGATCCACGCACACTAGACCTGCATGCGCAGCCGTTTTGCTTGCTTTTGCTGAGATTGGATCGATTGCCATCATCTTGCGTCTCCCCCATGCTTAGGCACACGGTGAATTGCATTATTATTATCATTTTGCGTCGTACGTAAGATACGGTCAGCAAAGTCCATGTGCTTGCAGCGCCATGGCCACAACAGATACCTATCTTTAGATGCTTACCAACGCATCTCGTAAATGGAGTTCTCACAGGCCGACTCACCGAAATTCACTCTGGCCTGAAATTGACGGGAAATGAGTGTCTAACAGTGTGTGCTTAGAGCGCTGCCGTTTCCCCAACGGTTTACTGTAGGAGAAGTGGCATTACGTATCAGATACACTCTGCAACCCTAGAAACTTACTGCCATCAGTCATTTGGTGAAAATTTGATCCAAAGAGGCAATAGCTCATGCGCATCCCTCATCCTCTGCCCAGGTGCCCATCAAGTTTTGTTGATTCCTCCCTGATGGCGATACCTGATTTTCACCTCAGACTCAAATCACAAATCATTTCAACAACCCTCCTTGGGCTCAGATACTGTTTCATTTGCTATTCCGCATGCACGTCTTGGGCTCCGCCTCCCTGGGTCAGACGAAAACTAGGGAATGTCTCCCGACTTCAATAACTCAGTTTCTATCAAAAGTCTTCCGACTTTGCCCGAGTGGATGCCCTCACTAGCGCCCATCCGGCCCAGAAGCAATCCCGCGGGTCAGGCAGGAAGCGCTGAACCACCCCGGCCTCAGGCCGTCTTCCCGAAATGTGATCCACTGGCTCCCCAGGCTGCAGGAGACCTGTCCGGGAAGGCATCGCAGAGCCTAATTTCATGCATTTATCAGAGTTCAGCGGGTACTTTGCTGATGTACATGTGGATAGTGGAGATCGACAAATGGATCCAGCGGGGAAGGTGCGAGCCAGGGGCATGCTCGGGTACGCCTAACCTCTAGAGGTTCAAGGTCTCGCGCGTCTCACCACGGAATCTCCAGGAAGGTGACCCCACTTCTCTCTCACCATGCCTGACCTTTTTTTTTTCTTCTTCCCTTCACCTGAGTTCCACACGGTCCCTGGCTAAAATTGAGTTAGGTTAATTGATTCCAAGGGGTTTTTCTCTTTTGGTCTGCAAGCATTGGTAATCATTGAGTTACCATTGCTGTGCCAAAACTAGGTGTCGACAGTTTCTCAACAGTATTCGCTACTATAACTCGTGACTTTCTTTCCCAACTCAATTTGAGTCATTCAGCTCACACAAAATGAGACGATTGATAGAAAGTTAGCCTTGAATCATCCAAACAGCCCGCCTATTGGGTGTCATGCCGTCACCCCGCATTCGTCTATCCTCTCCAGGATCTTGTTGACTCGTCTAGATCGGGGCTTTGTCAAAACGTCAACAAAATTTATGTTACTGAACTGAAACTCAATAACTCCCCAGCACAATAAGCATCCATGCATATGATGACACATATAATCACAAGTCCAAGCCACGGCATAAGATGTCTGTGTTCTCGGACAAGCTTCGGCCTCTGCAGAATCGTGTCTTTACATCCATCCAGACGTTGTTGGTGTTACCCTGGAGTATTTCGGCACTAGCAAGCATTCACCTTTGATGTTCACGGGCAACCCTCCGCAACGCCGAATTACCTACTATGCTTTCCTAGCATACATGTTTCGCAGGATATATGTCGGTATCACGGTATCTGGACCGTTGTGGCATATCAAATCAGCTCCTCGATGGACGAAGACCGACAAACTAAATTCCCATGCAGCAAGTAATGGCTAGTCTTGCCGAAATGAACATGTCCAATAGAAAGCCAATACATTATGGTGGCTTTGAGTATCTTAATGTCAACAAGCTCAACAATAGCTGGAAGTCAGCCACTGGTATCAGAGATATCAACCACATTACATCAGCAAGTGCCTGGCCCTGGTTTACTTCGGCTTAGGAAGCCGACATCTTTCTGTTGGGAACCACAGCCCCTGTTGATCTGCCTGGTGTTTGAAGAGCAGCATCCTCTTGGGTTCAAATGCTCTCAAATCATAGATCGGCTTGCCTCGGCCAAGTCGAGAATTGTCCTTTTCTGACTTAACTGTACAGCGTAGCTTAGGAGGTCATCTAAGCAAGCAAAAGAAAAATCCCGTCCCCGCATCAGAACATCCACCATCTTAGTAGGTTGGATTGCAAGAATAAACCGATAGTTTATGTAATGCTTAAGCCTTACTCCAAGTATATCATTAAATCTTTGCCGAAGAAACATCATGGTTGTTGGACGGCAAGACACCAGCCAGACTTGGATAGCTTGTTCACTGCACACCCCGAGCTTCTTTCGATATCAACCAATATGTTGACATTCATCATGTTCCGTTTCTCCGAGCCTCCTCACACTCCCCGAGCTCCCTTTAGAACGAAGAGCTACCCCGCCCTCACATGCCTCTGACTTCAGGAACCAAGACATGGGCAACTATTGTTCTAATGAGTAAAAACAGACGTCACTTGCAACCACATTCTTCAAACCGGCTTCGCTTAACATAAACGAATACACCCCTCTACGGATAGAGGATCTAGCAAGTTCAATTTAAACCCCAGAGAATGTCTGAGGCGTGTTCCTTTCATAAGTTAGCTCGTGCCTACCCCGTGCCCACTCACGGACAGGTACCGAGGGTGCGGCTCCGTGCTAAATATGTCTACTCCATAGAACTCCCTGACCTTGCCTTACCTTGAGAATCCAGTGCTACCATCGACGCAACATACCCGTCTGACATCTGGGGAAGTCCCGTTGCCGTTCGTCCTAGCTCCCATCTAGCTGTCTGGTGTGAAGCCTCCGTTCCCCCAGATTATCCTGCTCCACCAAACCTTGTCCCTGACGCCACCTTATGACTCCTACAATGATTTGCCCACCTAGCCTACTTGCAATTACACGAATATTCATTCATTGTCACAAGCCATAAGCGCCTGGAGAACTCGCAAAAGAGTCACATCATTCCGATATCGGGCCATCAGCTCTGCTCGTACCTTGAACTTAAGCTTGCTCGCAGCTTACACGTGGTGAACATATCCTCGGCATAAGTAGATTTGATACACTTGTTTGCCTGTGACTGCATTGGGTATTGATACACAGAAAAAAATCGAATTACACAAATAATTACAATATCAGCCATCGGGCTTAATTAGCTATAGAATGCTGTGATCCTTTTAGCAACCTCTTTATGTCAAAATGTTGCTTGTTGATGTCGTTTGCTCCCAAAACACCGTCAATCATAAATCTCCAAAATACATAAACGAAAGCAATGCATTTATGCCCTTTTTCTATATGCTGTAGGTGAGATCCCTGCCACGTTCTCCAATCCACAATATTTCTTCTTCTCCCTGTCCACTCATTTGACGTTCTCTTTACCTGCCTCGGTCACCTTCCGGGACGCCGTCTCGATCTTGCCCATAGCGTTGTCATCCTGGAGGCTCCACCAATGCCGCAGACCCTTGGCGTATTCGATCTCCTCTGGGGTAATTTCTATAGGTGGACCCTTGACTTGCGTAAGAATTTCTCGTTCATTGTATTTCGAGACTGCCCAGGACGAGCCATCTTCGGAACGGACGCCGAAGCCACGGCCCTTCATTGACACCACCTTGACCCGGCGGAGGAGGATAACATCCCCACTTTCGACATCCGGTAGTGATGTTAGGTGGGGCCGGAAAATATGGGCCACTCGGACTTGGGTCGGCGCGGTCGACGGATCGGTCAGACACAAAGTGAGCATGAAATCCCGAGGGCCGTGCTTCGGTCGGTGTGGAGGAGGCGGTGACTGTGTTATTACAGCAAGAATATCTGTCATCTTGTCGATTGAGTTTCTGCTGAGCATCTTAAGCGACAGAAAGTCGGGCAAATTCGTTCGCAGGCTTTTGACCAGCTGCTTTTTCAGAGTTTTGACATCCTCTTCTTCAGGCACAGTCGCTGTGGAGCCAGCAATGGAAGGCGATTTAAGTGAGGCGAACGACATATTCGGGGATTCATCCTGCCGGTGGAAACTTCGCGACACCGAGCGAGTTTCACGCCTAGGGGTTTCTCGCTTTGGATCTGGCGTCTTTTGACTTCTAGTCTGGCGAGTCGATGGACTTGACCCTTTAGCAAGCAATATACTAGGGTCACCGTGGTCATTTCTCGAACGCAGCACTCGCTGGGATCCTGGTGAATTGTTGTCCACGCTGTGAATACTCTCATCGTCGGTTGCTTTTCTCTTCCCTTTGCTCTTTGTATCTGCCTGCACCGAGCCACCTGCCAATTGGATGCTGGGATCATCGTGGTGCGTTTTACTTCGTGTCTTGCTGCTTGATGTGGTTGGACTGCTGGGCTTGCTTCCACGGTCCGTGGTCTGCAAGATTGGTGTGGCTGTGATAAACGCCAGGCTAGGATCGTCGTGGTCATTACCACCTGACGATTTAGTTGGCCTGTGTCGCCGAGGTCGCAAAGACTTGGCGACAATGACCTCAGATGCTGCCTCAGCGTCTTGGGAAGCTCCTATAAGTGACCTATCAGCCGGTCCGGTGGGGTCAGGCGATCTGGGTTGCGACAATACTGTGGACAAAGCAGGATCCGTAGGAAGGTGTGTTTCGGATCGCATGGGAGATTGTTGTAGTATCTCGGCCATGATCTGACCCTCTGGTCCTTCATCCTCCTCCTCCGTTATCTGGTGAGCATGAGTGACGATACTAAGTGTGTCGACTGTTTCGACCTCAATCACCTGTTGTGTGCCGCCAGGAGTGGGAAGGTGTTCGATAGAACTGTTATGTGAGAATTTGATGCTGTCTTCCGGCGGGGTCTGGACTTCTGGGTTTTGTGTTGGTGGAGGGGAAATTTGGCCGCCATTTTCAGGCTGTGCCTCGTCGCGTGCCTTCTCAACTTCATCCCCGTCGGCTTGATACAAGGCATTCACCATGTGAGAAGCTGGGTTAGTTGCCATCTCTGACAAGCGGTCCGTTGTGTTTTCATGCGTTTCAGAGTGTTCAAGATCTTGGGATGTCTGAGATTCGATATTTTCCCGAATCTCGAAAGCCATAGATTGACTCTCGCTGGACAACGGCACTGTTTTGCGGAAATTCGTCGATCTCGCATCATCGTATAGGGTCTCTTGTGGCTGTTGGGATGGTTCTTGGGAATGTGTTAATGCTTCGTAAGGGGTTTCCGTGGTCGTGGTGTCTACTCGTTCGCTAATATCAATGTTGGCCTCAAGAATTTCTGCTGTAGGAGTGGGTCTGCGAGGTAGTTCATCAACGTCCATGGCTTCGATGGTCACTTCAGGCTCAACTGCGGTCTCGCCTAGCGGTTTCGTCTCAGCAGTTTGAGCAGAAGCAATGTCCTTTGTCTCGTGCCCTTTTGCTTCTCCTTGCAGTGGAGGAGCATTCCCCATGTCGATATCGCATGCTTCTGTTTCCATTGGATTTGATTCCTCTCCAGCCTCGTAACCATGGGACTGCGATTCTTCTGCGATGGGAGACTCCCGCGGGGCAGTTGAAGGGACAGGCGACTTTGCTTTGTCTATGATCTCACTGTCGCCCTGAAGCTTGTTTGCACAAATCGTAGCCTCGGTAACTTCAGCTTCATTTTTGGTTGAGCCTTCAATATGAGATGTAGGGACTTGGCCCTCATTCATTGAACCCATTTGGCCGCTGTCAACCCTTTTTATCTCTATTTCTTGCTCCACCCCTTTGCTTGATGAAGACAGGGGTTCTTCGCCCGTATCCAACCGCGACAGATGCTGGCTTTCCTCTTCAGCCATAATCTCATCTGTTTTGGGGACTTCAGAATCTCTTTCTACCTTGGACATTGGTGATGTTTCCGCCTCTTCTATGTCAAGTGCTGAGTTGTCGTCTGTATTTTTGGCCTCTACGTCCATTGCTTTCTCTAGTTTTGGTTTCGGTTCTGGTGCGGGCGCTTCCTCATCTTCAGAATCTGAAAGCAGGTCGATGACAATGGGCTCCCTAGAAACAAGGGCAGCGGAAGGGCGGTTGTCTGCTTCCTCTTCTGCGCCATCTTCATCATAGTAATCATATTCATCCGAGTCATATTCACCTTCCGCATCACTTTCCGACCCTTCGTACTCTTCTGCTTCAATGTCGGATCGTTGCTCGTACGTGTCAGGGTATTCGTCGTCAAGATATTCCTCTTGATTTACGACATCTTCATCGCCATCCGCGTCATCTTCGTCGGGGTTCATGGTCTGTGTATCAGGGTCGTTGGTATCTAGATCGGGTTCCTCTTCGGATGTCTCTATGTCGTCATCGTCATCGTGCGTGCGGGAGTACTTCCTTAAGTCGTAATCATCGCCAGGCTCATCACCACCATCGCGATAATACTCTGCTTCACTGGCCGGTTCCTCAAGTGTGGGTTCTGGAGATACGTTTGCGGTTGTGTTCATATCCGTGTTCTCTCGTGAGGGAGATAACTGGCGCTCTCTACTAGACTCCCGCGACCCTTGTTCTCTCAATGGCGAAGAGCTCAAGATTTCGACTGGATTCTCAGCGTCGCTACTAGCAACTACAGAGCGGGGTCCAGGGGATGATCCTACAGCCCAAGCAGTCTGAGGCGGTTGCGAAGTCGCAGCGAATGTAGAGTGAAACGCTGGTTCATGACCAGCGAGACCCGCAAGAGCTTCTACAGCATTCTGAGGGAGATTTTCGGTCTCCAGGAACTCAGCTGGATAATCTACTGCTCTTGGATCGAAACTGGGCGAATTTGTTGCAATATTTCGAGCATGTTCTTCCGAAAAATAGCCCGTAGCCTGAGGAAAGAGCACGGTCTGTGGGGTGAAGCCGAAAGCCATATCTGTGTTCATGTTACTTGGGGTATGGACCAGTAAATATTCGTCTGTCCCCTGTGGCATCCCCTGTGGTGTTGTCGAGTCTTGTGCGAGTGGTAAAGACTGGTTCACAAGAGAGTCGTCCCTTTCAAACGGTCTCGTTCGGGTAAATGGTGTGGGGGTCGTCTGTGTTAAGCCAAACGCTGTTCTTGGTTCAGCCAAAACCTGCACACTGGCCATTGGAGTAAAGTCAACATATACTGTTTGACTACCTTGATCTACCATCGCCGGCCGCGCTGGTGTGTTCGTGGTAGTATCTTCTGTCTCACCATTGCGCTGCGAGACACTACTCATATAGGACTCCTCTTTATCTTCCTCTTCATGATCATTCTCAGGCTCAGGACTAGGGGATTGGCTAGTGTAACGCCAAGAGTTGGCAGGTAGACTGAACCGTGTACGCTTTTTTGACTTGGTCCTGCCAACTTCGTCATCTAGCATGTCTATGTCGCCTTCGAATAATGCCCCGTAAGAGACACGCGCTCGTTTGAGGAAAGCAGGCGAAGCGAATTCAAGAGGATCCAAAGTCGATGAAGCAGTTCGCTTCAGAGGTAAGGTGGCTTCTGGAGATAAAGGCGTAGGCGTAGCAGGTCGCTCGGGCACGGATGTGAGGGTGTCGACTTGGTCAGTATTATCAATTTGGCCGTTAGTGGTAGCAACTCCCGTCTCCGCGTCTGGGTCGTCGATGTTGAGCAATGCGTCTCGTTCTTCTCCGGGTCGACGGATTCCAAGTACCAAGCGATTCGAGAATTCAAGCTGCCATGCAAGAGTGCTTCCTGCGACTTGAGTCTGCGTCTCGTTCTTCTCCCATTTGGCACCCTGCAGGCTCACACGAACCTCATCCCCTGCTCCCAGCGATGCATCTGCGATCGCCCTAGCGGCTGCACCATGGAAACGGATCCGCACCTGGCCATTCTCGCGTCGGAGTCGAAAGTCTCGCTCAGCTAAAAGAAATGCGATCGATTTGTTGAGGATGCTGAATGGCCATGTGATAGTTACGGTGCCAATTATAACTCGCACGTCTTGACTTGGGACATCCGGACTGAGCTGGGCGATTGATATAGGCTCGCCCTGGTCGAGTAGTGATGTTGTGGGTTGCGAGTTGTTCATCGTGGTTTGGTCGCAATGTCAGTCGCGTCGGCGGGACCTGAAAAGCCAGAGGGATTGTGTTGCTGTATTAAATCATGTGCGACAGCTTTATTTGTTGTTTCTATGATTTTATGGTTGTCGCATCTCGTATGTCTTTTCTGTTGGTCAAGGTGCTATTAACCGCGTTCGAAGCGCTGATTTGCCTGTGGAGTGAATTGTTGTTGGAACAATGAAATCGATATGCAAGCTTCTGAGCAAGGAGGAAGCTGTGGTGGGGATATGCCCGAAAGTAGAAGGCGGTGAAGGGATCGCGGTCTAGCCTATCAGTCTATCACTGAGGTGTTGTTAAAAATCGCCGGGTGTTAGACGGCGGCTCTTATGCGGCTCTGGGGCCGACAACAGGCCAGGACTTCCAATGGGAAGCACCGAACTACTGTGACTTAACAGAAGCAGTAAAAAGAGTCGGGACAAAGTCGAAATGGCTCCTACCCCCACTCAGGTTTAGGCGTATCTTGATGGCAAGGGAAAGCTGATGACTCTTCCCAGGCTTGTCCATAGAAGAATTTGATTACCTAGGCAACTCGTTGATCTGCTGATTTTTATCTTTTCTGCTTCACAACTTTACATCAGTGAAGAATCGGTTCATGCTTAGGACGGGAGGCTGTCTTATTAGTTGCTTCATCTCTTACAGCACAATATGGGCTCTCTGACTCAGCCGACGTCTTTCGACGTCCACAAAATCGCAATCATCGGGGCCGGTCCTACTGGACTTGCGGCAGCGAAATATCTCATTGCACAGGGTTTTGAAGACATTGCCATCTTCGAGCAGCAGGACCATGTTGGCGGCATTTGGCGATACTATGGGTTAGCCCCAGGAACTTGTCCTGTGCCTCAAGAAGATCCTCATTGCCCTCCTGAAAACCCCATAAGATGGAATTCGACATCAGCTCCCATTTTCACTTCGCCGATGTACGAGAACCTACACGCCAACATCCCAAAAGAAGTCATGAGCTTTTCCGACCAAGCCTTTCCCGAGGACTCCAAGCTCTTCCCCGAGAGGCCTATGATCGAGGACTATCTGGTCAAGTATGCAGAGGATGTCAAACCCCTAATTCGTTTTTGCCGACGTGTCGAGCGGGTGACTCTGAAAGTGCGAGATGGTCGGGACAGATGGGAGGTTGAAACACAATCAACTATCAATAGTGGCGACATAACCACGGATACCTTTGATGCCTTGGTGGTTGCGAACGGTCACTACTCTATACCCTATCTGCCCAATATGAAGAACTTGAAAGAGTTTAACGAGGCCTACCCCGGAGTGATTACGCACTCCAAACAGTATCGCACTCCGTATCCGTTTAGAGACAGCAAGGTAGTTGTGATTGGTAATGGCCCGTCTGGGCTCGACATTGCTTTGCAGATCAATCAGGAGTGTAGAAAGCCTGCTATCTTGTCTGTCCGACATCCTACACCCCCAGATCGACTAACTCACTCTGGGTGTACGGAAACAGCAGAGGTTGAGGAGTTCTTGGTTGAGGAGAAGGGAATCCGTTTCAAGGATGGCCGAGTTGAGACAGATGTTGACGCCATCATCTTCTGCACCGGCTTCCTCTTTAGCTTCCCATTTCTTGGGGATATAGGCCACCAGCTCATTACCACAGGCCGAGGTGTGCATGGATTGTACCAACATGTTTTCAATATCCAGCATCCAACCCTCGTTTTCCCGGGTCTCAACATGAAAGCAGCCCCTTGGCCGTTGAGTGAGAGCCAAGCAGCTCTGTTTTCAGCTGTGTGGTCCAACAAAATTGAGCTCCCTTCTCGGGAAGCCATGGAAGCTTGGAGCCAGGCATTGGAGAAGCAGGAAGGCGACGCTTTACATGTGTTTGGTCCCAACGGAGATGGCCACTACATCAACAAATTGCACGATTGGATTATGAAGGCCAAGCGGCAAGGAAAAGAGCCGCCTTACTGGAATGACGAACTTATGTGGCAGCGCAGCATGTTCCTCAAGGCCAAGGCCAGATTTGAACAACTAGGCTGCAAGGCTCAAACCTTTGAGGAGATTGGATTTCACTATGAACCTGGAGCTCAACCTGATGTGGAGAAGGGAGGAGAAGAGCTCTGATTAAGACTGAAAGGCGAGGTATTACGGAAATTCGCAATACAGTTTCGCCATTTGTCTAGGACGTTGCGATTCAATATCGTCTTGACCCCAGGCGATGTGATAGGATGCTTAGGACAGGGGCTTCATACTGTAAAGCAAACCGTTGGTGGTGGTTCCCACTCACTCCATATCCGATTCGGCAAACTATGGGGTCTTTGGGGATGGTGCGAGCGCAATGATGTTGTGATGGTGGGTTAGAATGGCGGGAGTCGGGGTTGGATTTGTAATGCAGCTGGAAGGACCATGGACCCAACGTTTTGGGGCAATTCGGCCATCGGGAATGCGATTGAACAGGTCCGGTCCAACCCAGTCAGGGCAATAGTTGGACTGCCTTATCATTAGAACATCCGGTTAGAGATACGCGAGGAAACGTCAAGGGTACTTGAAGAGGGGAAAAGAACATCCATTTTATCTGCTTGTGTTCTTTCATTCTTCCATATTGATTGCCTTTACATCCTCTAAGGTCTTGCCTGAAAACATAACAGTTTCTGACAAAGTCAACTGGTCTTGATCTTGGCAATGGCACCATCCGCAACTGATGCTACAGCCCCGGCTTCGCAAGCTGCGATGGCTCTCCAAGCTCTACCTCCACCCAAAGACCTGTCGCACCTGTTCTCGAGAGTGACTAGAAATCGCAAGCCAAGCAACATCAAGGCCTTTTACAAATTCATGCAGATTCCGGGCATCAGCAATTTTGCTGGAGGTTAGTAGGATTCGGTCGGTGATCGACGATACCAGCACCGAGGCACCGAAACTTTGATTGTTAGCCTCCGTCTTACACGTCCGTACTAACACGGCCGGTAGGAATGCCCAATGTCAAATATTTCCCCTTCGATACCTTGGAAGCTCAGATATCCAACGCGGACCGTTGGGAGCCATCACCGAATTACCCTGACAAGGTTGAGCCACCAACCGAGTCTCTGTCAGGCAGTGTTATTGGATACAGTAACAGTCCAGACAAAAACGCCCCTAGAAACCCAGATTACAACAAAACTTCGTCTAGGATCTCTATACCGAAGATTCTAAACGAACCAGACATCACTAAGAAGGTTGACCTTGCCACTGCCCTTCAGTATGGACAGGTGACTGGCTACCCGCCTCTGCACTCTTTCATTAGGCAATTCACGAACCAAGTACTTCATCCAAACGTTCCATACCAAGGTGGCGCGGATGTCATTCTTAACAATGGCGGCACGGATGGGTTCTCAAAGGTCCTTCAGCTCCTGATTGACCCCTGGTATGAGGGGTTGCATCCCGTGGAAGAGCGGCCGGGCATGCTCTGTGAGACTTTTGTGTTTGGTAACATCCTTACTCAAGCTCGGCCTCTTGGAGTAAATGTTGTTCCAGTTGAGATTGACGAAGAAGGTATGATAGTCGAAGGATCTGGTGGTTTGCGAGAGGTGCTCGAGAACTGGAATCCTCAAAACGGACGACTGCCGCATTTCTTATATACGGTAACGTGAGTAATTTGGCTTCACTAAGAACGCGCTCGTATACTGACCGCTGAATACAGGATGGGGGATAACCCTACCAGTGGTATTGTAGGCGTTCCGAGACGAAAGGAGATCTACGCGCTGGCAAGCAAGTACGACATCATCATTGTTGAAGATGATCCGTATTGGTATCTGCAGTTCCCTTCCGCTGCGATACACGAAGCCAAAGCTAGGGGCTATGCTATCCCCTCAGTGGCCGATTCACACAAGACAGTCAAGTCATCTGGCTTCGACTTCATAGATTCGCTTGTTCCATCGTATCTTAGCATTGATATTGACGGCCGTGTTATTCGTCTCGATACCTTTTCCAAGACAGTTGCTCCTGGTTCCCGATTGGGTTATGTCACTGCGCAACCTGCAATCATCGAACGTCTTACTAGGTATGCTACTCTGTATCTCAGTAATCGATATCGTAAAGGCTGACTTTTGATGAATAGGATCGCAGAGACCAGCACTGGCCAGCCCTCAGGTTTCGTCCAAGCACTCATTGCTCAAGCCATTCTAGGCCCTCACTCATCAGCTCTTGAGACATTCTCCTCTCTCCCGGAATCAGAGAAACCCTCGTTTACTGGCTGGCAGCTTGATGGTTGGGTGCGATGGCTTGAGGGACTTCGTGGCGAGTATGAGCGTCGCATGACCCGAATGTGCTCTATCCTTGAGAAGAATGCATTTTCTCCGAGGCAGTCAACGTCACAAAACCCAGACTTGGACTGGGACGCCGTCAGCAAGATACGCCTGTTCGACTTTGACTGGCCCCGTGGAGGGATGTTTGTCTGGGTGCGTGTCCACTTCGAAAAGCACCCTCTCTACCAGTCCAGAGGGGGTGACATCGCCCCTGTCATTGATGGCACCGCATTGGCAAATGCATTTTTGATCCATAGTACACATGCACCTCATCTGGTGCTGGGCAGCCCTGGTAGCATGTTCAGTGCCACCCCGGAGATTCGGGAAAAGCGTGGCTGGCAGTATATAAGACTGTGCTTTGCAGCAGAGAGCGACGAGAATATTGACGACGGCTCAAGAAGATTTGCGCGATCTGTGGGCGAATTCTTCAAAATTAACGATCCGGTACAGATTGAGAAGCTACTCGAAGAGTTGCTCAGCTAGAGTAGATAAATGAACAAAGTTACTGCATTATGAGCATTGAACAAAAAAAATAGCCCGTGCTACCAACATGAAAGAAGTCACTGTACATGTCAACCTCGATGCCACACATGTGTATGGTATCAATCATGAAAACGAAAACAACTACTATTACGACAATCACGCTGAAAGCAAACGTAGCAAGCTAAGATCACAATTACGGCAAATAAGCATCAAGTTGTGGAACCAATGCCGAGTCAGGCTGTAATTCGTATCATATCTCTGATTCATTTTTAAGAGAGCTCAACCTTCAAAGAAGCCATTACGCCTCAATATCAAACCATGCAAGACCCATCATCTAGTTCCGTCTTAACCCGCTGCACACCCAGCAAGTCGAGAATTATTTTAGTTCTGCTTCTTCTGAGCCTCCTGGGCAAACACGGAGGCATAAGGGTTCAGGCGAAGCATGACCTGCTTGTTCTTGAGAGGGTTCTTCTTCTGGACAGCAGATCGGCGGGTGACAGCCTCGCCCTTGGGAGCGTTGAGAGAGCTCTGGATTTCAGAGCTGTTGATCAGACGAGTAAGATCGGCCTGAGAGACAACGTTGGAGGGCAGGAGGAAGTCACGCTTGTGGGCAGAGGCCTCGGTGGTGGAACCATAGATCTCGTCAAGGGCCTTGAAGGCAGCAGAGGTCCAGACGATGAAGCGGCCGAGGTGACCACCAGGGGCGAGCTGGAGGAGGTTGAGAGCGGTGACAGGAGAGGTCTCGACACCAGTGATGTTGCGGAAAGCAGTGACGAGCTCCTTGCCATCGGTCTCGGGGTCGTAGATGACAAGAGGGCCACGTCGCTGGCGGTGGCGTCGGCCACGGAGCTTGCCCTTACCAGCACGGAGCTTCTTGGAGCCCTTGACCTTCTCGATATCGGGACCAGCGCCAACAGCCTTCAGAAGACCGAAAGCAGCAGCGGTCTTGGCAATGGCAGCACCCTCGAAGACGGCGGAGTCGACAACCAGAGGAACCTCAGGGACGGAGTTGACCTGGTGGCCACGGGCCTGGAGCAGGGGAACGGCAGCGGAGGCAGCGAGAGCAGAGACGACGGCGTATCGCCTGGTGTTGCACGTTAGCCTTGGAATTACGAGCCTGGTCGTCAAACATAGACTTACTTCTGGCCCTGGTTGACCTTGATGTGCCACTTGCGCCAGATCTTGGTAGGGGCGAACATGCGACCGGAACGACACATGTTACCGAAGGCAGCCTGACCAGCGCGGTGAGTACCACCACCAGAGACACGGGGAATACGAGCGACAGCACGACCTGTTTTCAATGTGGTTAGCCTGTTGTTTTGCTCATCGTCGTGCAATCCCATGGCATTTTTCGTCTCTCCCTCGTCCACCTGTGATTTTCTCCCCGCCCACAGAAAATTTCCCCTCTAGAACCATAAATCTGGTGAAAAAAGACATCGTGTACTAACCAGTTCCCCAAGACTCGGCAGAGGTCTGGTGACCAGCCTTCTCGCTCACAGCATAAGGCTGTCGCTTGTTCTTAGCGATACCGGTGTGAACCTGCTGGACAATGTCCGGTCGGATCGGGCTGGTGAAGACGGCGGGAATGGCGTGGGTAGCTCCAGTGGGAGCACCATCTTTGCCGATGATAGAGACGGTAGGTCGCGAAGCCATTGCGAAGGTTGAGACTTGGACCTGTTGATGAAGCTTGAGTTAGTATGGAAAAGGTCCAGATTAATTGCGACAGCTGGTGTTGAGTTCTTACCTCGGGTCGTGCGGCGTCGAAATTGGTGATGGAGTGGGAGGTTGCGAGGCTCACGAAATTTCAGTTAGGATATTTTTGCGGTTTGGTGGGCGGAGAGACCCTAAGTCTGCCCCACTTCAAGTAGCGAGTTTGCATCCCACTAAAGGACAGTGCGAGTAGCACTACTCGCACTCATCTGGGGGGAACATCGTGGCTTGCAATGAGAGCACTATCACTTGGATTAGTAGGTAGGTAGATACAACATAGACAATGTTTATCTAATGTTCGTGTCATTCTCATAAAGGCGCACTCGAGTCGCTCCGTATTAGCATAAGTACATGTCATCATTATGTCCTTCTAAATACTCCAAGATGCAGATATCCCACCCTTACTGTGTCCCTTCCGTCATATCTCATCATTCCCACCTCTTCCATTCTTGAATATACTTATCTACCTGTTCCTCAACCCAATCCTCGTCTTCATGTTTGGATCTGTCCAGCTTGGCCAGCTTCTCGTGAATCATGGCTTCGACGTCCATCCTCTCAAGTACCTTAGCTTCTAAGTATTTGGGGTCATTCCACCGGCATGCCTTTCTAAAAATCTCTCTCATTCGATTAGAGTAGAGCTGGCAGGTTGCGAGTGGCAGCTTTTGTGGCTTCATATAAAAGTTGCGAGCGATGACATTGTCGTCTTTTATCAATGGCCTGACAACCTCATCGAAGCATTCGCCACAGACAGAGAACTGTCGAAGGTATTGCATGATATGCCAGTATCCGTTGGTGATTGGCTTGTCTTCTTGACACTCGCTCACTGCGGCCATCTTCTCAACTTCTTGTGCAAGGGTGCCAAGGTCTGGCTCTTCCTGTTCCAGTCGAGCTTGATCCGAAGTCGTTTCCATGGCGTCAAAGTACATGACGAAACGCTTTCTCTTTGGCTTAAAACGCATAGCGCAAAGCCCCCTAGTAGGTTCTGAGCGGGAGTCCAGAGGAATGAAAATGCCAGTCAGTTTGGGGAACAGTGCCTGGATAATTTGAGCGCATTGGGGACATATGGTAAAATCATATACAGGCTGTCGAGTGTATGGGTTCCAGAGTGTCAGCCAATTACGGGTGGTGACTCTATCACCAGGGCACGGGAGGCTGTAAGTGGTAGATATGGCTTTGGCAACCTCATGAAAGAGTCGTAGATCCGGCACTTCGTTTTTCAAGGTGAGGAGCCAAGCAATGCGATACCATGGTCCAACGCCAAAATCGCATGCAATCGCTTGAGCCGTGGGGCGAAGCATCGGCTGGAATGGCTTTCGGTATTCGGTTTTGGCGAAGACGGAACCATAACAATCAGGACAAATGTTGAACTCTGTACGAGGTAGTGTAAGCCAATCCACCAAGCCTGCGACTGGGTGCTTGCGGCGGCATTCGGGGAACGTGGTTACGCCTGTTGCTTCTTGATGCTCCGAGTGACGCCTAACAGACCCCACCGGTTTCTCATGGCGAACGCCATCTCGATTGGGGTCAAATGTTGGAGGTTGCCATGACTGCGAAGAAGCTGGAGAGCGAGTGGCAGATGAAATAGCTGATGCTGGCCTGGCTTCAAGTGGTATTTCGGGGCCGATGGCAATAGGCGTTGGCATCTCGGGCATTGATATGATTGGGTCTGGTTCGTATTGGGATCGTGGCCTACCAATCCTTTCAGACTTGCCGCGAGTATCGAAGGGATCGATCAAAGTGTCCTCATCCACGGGATATGGAAGCTCATTTTTAGGCCTCTCTGGAAGAACATGCTTATCTCGAGCAACTGGAAACGTTGACGCAGGTCGTAAGTTTTGAGTAAAATCATCCGAGACTGCCGAACCCGTGGGGATAACGACTGGAATAGGCATCGTAGGACCTGGTCTCAATCGGGGACCACTTGGCGCATCAACCTTTTCCAGCTTTGGCTGAGATTCGCGTTCATCCTGCAACACGACAGACTTCTTACGTCTTGGGTGCAATTCCCGTGGACCCTTTGGATGGTCGTCACCAGAGCGATTGTCGTCGGCTCGATCATCACGACGGTCATCACGTCTGGTTGTTGGTTCCCGTATTGGCTCACGAGGAGGGTATGTCGATGATCTTCCATAATCTTCACGATCAGTCCTCCCATAGGAAGGGGATCTATCTTTCTTGGTACTTCTTGGTAAGTAATCGCCTCGGTAAGAGGATTCAGTTCCAACTCTTTCTTTTGAAAGCGGACGGGCAGCTTGCTCATCACGATCCTTGGAAAGAGGGCGAGCTGACGCATCTCCAACCCGCTCTTTTGAAAGAGGGCGTGCCGGTTTCTCAGTCTCGACATTCGTACGCTTTGAGGTGGAAGCGGTTGAAGAAGTACGAGTGTGACCATTATCATATCGTCGCTCATTCGGGGCGCTTGATACATACCCTGGTCGGGTAGGAGACCTACGAGAAGCACTCTGAGACTGTCCATAGTACGCTTGATCCCGTCCGCTGGCGCTACTTTTAATAACCTCAGGTGCGAGCTGGGGATCAAGAGGAATCTTTGGGGGTCGTGCAGGGGGCTGGTCATGTCGTCCACTGGCGGGGGCTGAAGGACGAGTACGGTATTTTTCGGGGAGTTGGTCGTCTCTAAATTCGGTTTCGAGTCGAGGCAGATCCTGCCGACTGCGTCTCTTTTCCAACGGTGGTCGACTACGGTCCCTGCTCGTTGTTGCATCAGCCTTGAGACTACTATCGTATCTCCGGCTGGATCTTGTGTCCGTGTATGCGTCACCCGATGGCCGATCTTGTCGCTCGAGTCGCTCATTCCTTTGGGCTTTCTCGAAGCGGTCAGTGCGAGGAGTTTTTGTTTCATTCCTCATTTCAGGTTCAGATCTTCGTTCAGGTTCAGATCTTCGTTCAGGTTCAGATCTTCTTT
>JAADJF010000473.1:0-94452 GCA_012932015.1 Fusarium acutatum
AAGCAGACATCTTGATATTTTGCGTGTTCGGTTGAGAATGCAAACTCAAAGTTCTGTTACCCCTCAGACGTCAGCAACTTTTTTTGCATATCCGGGATCCCAGTCCCGCAGGCATTCTTTTACCCCTCCTCAGCAAGGAGGGGCTCAGGACCTTTATTGCCCCAAGCGTCTCATGGGGAGGGAGAAAGTAACAAAAGCCGGACAGAGGAAAGCGTGCGATCAGACTTACCAGATAAGCGAAATGTAATTAGGAAGATGCTTCCGGGAACGCAAGGGACGGTGTTGAAAGTTTATGCTGTGGTGTTGATGGATGTATGGAAAGTAGATGGTGGAAGTGGGTTGCGGTCAAGGTCTGGTGATTTGTTTTCCCTTGGGCTTAGTTACCTTAGGTTGTCTGCCCGTCAGGCTGCCGTCCCGCCGCCCTACTGTAGGTAGAAAAAAACTGAACTGCCCCTCCTTTTCCCTTGGGCTGTTGTGCCCTCCACTGTTGCTCCGTGCTGATGCTGCAAGAACTTCTGCGGCAAAAGTAAACAATGCTACCTTGTGATTGGGGACCGCTTTGAGCTCTGACGAAGTACCTCTAAGGCCATTGTTAGCTGCAGAGATACTTGCTGGGCTTTCAAGCAAGCAATTGGGCAGGGATTGCAAGATTGTCTGTGGAGTAATTCACTGGGTGGGGCTTAGAGCGCAAGATTTTGGATGTTCGTTATGAACCACGGTCAAACAATATGTCGTGAATGTTAGAGGTTCAGAATATGAGGGCATATTGAGTATAGACTAAATTTATGTGCATTACTTATTAAGAATCTTACCGTCTGTTCGAATCTGTATTCAAAGCTTCACCTTTGCAACAAATATATAGTTCTGAAGCCATTCAACAATTTCACAGAATTTTTATTTGTTTAGTTCCGTTGCCAGGAGACTGACTCCAGTGCTCATTTCCACTGATAAGTGATACGATTCATGAGTTGAGATGAAGTAAGTTTATTTATTTACTTGACTATAGTTGGTCTGCTTTTTGTTCTGATCTTACAAGCAACTCACCACACCAACAACGAATCACTTTCCGCCCCAAATACAAGACACTCAAAGCTGTTGAAAGGGGTTCGTCGATACCGTTGACTACCATAGAAATAAAAGTGAAGAAAGAGCAACCATAATAGAAAAAAGACGTCTACAGATGGTATGAGACCCATGAACTCCAAATCCACCACCGGCCCAAATAAACCCATGCCTCAGCATTGCCAAAATAGGTCCATCCTTGACATATAAGTCCTCGTCCAGCGATAATGATGAGGGGGAATAACATGGAAAGGAAAAACCTTGCGCCATAACACACAAACCAGGGTCCTTTTTCTTCCACTATACCCTCTGTCCTTCTCCGGTGTCCCGACGGTTCTTTGAGGACCAAGCACGGAAGAATTGCTCGAAAGAAGACGCCTTAATGGTTTTGTTGGTTATCTTTCGAAGCTTCTTGTCGTTGGCAAGTTTCTTGGCTATGAACTGCTTGGCCGCATATTGGTAGCGACTATACTCTTTCTCTCCTGCAGTGTACTTGATCCACCAGAGCCTAGCTTGGATCTGAGCATTCAGCAACTCCAACTTTGCTTGTTGCTGCATCGCTTGCGTGTCAGGCATGTAGAGCTTGACGTCGCCAACAACAACCTCCAGTTGCCTCGAGATGCTCTCTGTCGCTATCTTGGCACGGTCTCTGATATCAGCCTTGATCCAGCTCAAAGATCGGTGGGCCTTTTGGAATCTGTGTTCCAAGTTCTTGAAGACGCTGTCAGATGTATTCATGAAGTTGTTAGAGGCTGTTCCCAGGGAGCGTTTGGCTTCCTCAAGACACCGCTCTGCCTCTTGAGCAGCAGCGGGGACAAGTTCTGGGAAGTATTGTGCAAAGGCCCAGGTCGAGTCCAAAGCCTCTGAGATAATGCCCTTCTGGAATGTGATACGAAGGACCTTGTGAACCTTGGGTCGACAAGTAGTGAAAATGTCAATCTTGATTGTTCCATGGGCTTCCTCCTTGGGGATCTTGAGAAGAATGCCTTCGTCGACAGATGAGGTACCGAATCCAACGCACTGGTCACCTCGCTTGGCGTCGAACTTGAGACAATCACGATCAAGCCATAGTTTCTTAGCACTTCGAGGCATGTGGATTAAAAAGCCACCTCGCTGTCTGGTGACAGTCACCTCGGGCTGCTTGGCACCCCAGAGCCACTCATCGGGTCGGAGATTCTCAAGAGGTACAAGACCTGTAGGTCCCGCTGATGTTGAAAGAACCGGCAATGTTGGCACTGAAGTATAACTTGATGTCAACAGAGTGGGGTGAGTTGTAACAGCGGAGGTGGCTGCGGGTATGTGGGGTACTACTTCTTTCGACAGTGGAGTATAGCAGGTGCGGATCAACGACATCAAGACAAGGGCGAGGACCGCAGGGAAGATAGATTTGGCGAACTTGATCATTGCCTCCCGGGGACGGATCGTCTGGGGCTGTACTTCATTCAACCATTTGTTGAATCGCGCTCGCTGGCTCTCTGCCTGATCTTGTACATCATCAGGAGACGGCTTCTGGCTGTCTTCAGTCATGCTGGCGTCGGGGCTAGGGATCGATGGGGTTTTGAGGCTTTGTTGAGTATACTCAAGAGAGCTTCGAGACCGAGCTTCATCTTCTGACTCAGATTCAGGCTCAGCTTTGGCATCAGTCTCAGGCTCAGGCTCGGGCTCAAGCTCTTCTTCTGCCTCGACCTCAGGAAGAGGGCCATTTTTGACGACTGAGGCCCAGCTTTGCTCTGCTTGTGGAGTTTCGTTTATGTCCATAGATTCAGACACAGACATAGCTTGTGGCTCTTGTACAGACTGTAAAACGGAGGGTTCGTTCTCATCGGCTAGAGATTCGTCATCGCATGTCTGCTCAGTGCCCGCGAGGCTATGAACGTCTTCGGGGTAGTGTACGTCGAGGGAGCCGACAGACTCGCTGATAGACTCCGTGTAGTTTCCATCCTGAGACTCGGTATCGGTGCCCGAGATTAGTTCATAAGTGGACTCGGACAAGCCAGTGTCTTCAGTGGTGGTAGTGATACGCATGATGTCTGGATTACTGGACGATATCCAGTTGGCGAGATGCCGATTGCCTTGAGGGCGAGGAAATCGTAGAGTAGGTTCAGAAGTAGACAAAGAACTTCGGTTCGACGATATGGTGCTCGGACCAGGCGTTGCCGGTGTTGTCGGACGGGAGAAGGGGCTCGAGGTTCGACGCTGGGGAGCTGGTGTAAGCGAAAAGGTCGAGGACGATGACGATGGGGACTGGCGAGTCGATCGGTGTTCAGTATCACGATGGACGGCAGAAGGAGTGGATGGAGTATCAGGATCCTGCTGTTCCATAACGATGCGAAGATACAGTAAAACCAGGTTCTATCCCATCAGAAGCTTCATAGCAAAGAAGCAACCTGCGAAGGATAATACGATGAGGCGTCAGGTGAAGTCGGATTGCGAGGGGCAAGTGAGAGTGAGGTGGGAGGATAAGGTGAGGGGTGAGCGGAAGGCCGGATAATGGGGAAGGGGGGTCTGCGTAGGACTGTGATGGCGGGGGGAAGCCTGGAGGAATATTGTAGAAGAAGAGATGTGAATGGATTCTTGTTTCGTGTTTGTGGAAAGACTGAGTTTAGGAGAGAAAAGAAGAGAACTAACAGGCAAAGTCGGAGTCACAAAAATGTGGCCTCAACGCAGTCTGGAAGTATCGTTGTTCCAGGTTGCTCCGGGTCCGTGAGGTCCAATGTTGGCGAAGGCGTATAGACTGACTGAGCTTGGCCTGCTTCGCTGCCTGGGGCTGTCTGTCTATGGCTAAAGAGCAAGGCAGCCAAAAAGAGGTGGAGATTTGGCTATTGTGTGCACTTTACGTGGCAGAGGTTGGTCAAATAGAAAGCCAGCGTGTTGCTGAGGTCAAAAACTCAAATCCAAAGGTTCCTGTTGTGTTGTGTCGTTGCGATGAAATGTGTCGCTGGGGCTGACTATGTATGATGATGGCGTACAGTCTGGGGTTCGGTTTGTGAGGATAAGCTTGGGCTTCGAAGCTGATAAGATCACACTGTATGACCTTTGCTGGTGTCAGAAGAATGGGCTCTTTTCGTGGTGAATGGGCAGCTCAAAGAGTCAAGAGCAGGTGGTGTTGATGGACAGGAGAAATTAGAGGAGGAGAAGAAGAAGAAGAAGAAGAAGAAGATGGATGGATAAGGCAGACGAGATAGATATTCACTCCCTCACTCAAACTGCAGGTAGCCCAGCTGTGGATCGCTTTGAGCTTGACCTTACATGACAGATGCTTTGAATTATGGCGTTGTCCTGAACCTAAAATACGTACTCTCCTTCTTACAGGTTTCTATTAGCTTCAGCTCCAGTCCTTTATCTCTTCGTACAGAAGCAATGAAGCAATTTGAATCATCTATTCACCACCTCTCAAGGTTGTTGTGATGTGTTTGATGTCTTTCCCGTCCTCGTTGTCGTCACTTAAACTGGGGTCCCTGCTAGCACCAAAGAGGATCCATGCATTTCACGGCCTACTTAGATAGGGAGACTGCTCCAGGGGGATTTGCCTGAGAATTCAAGCTTTTTGTTAACTTTCAAGACTGCAAAAGTGAAAATACTTCGTCGAATCACAATCTTGTATCACTTCACTTGTTTATTAGACTCTCTTTGCCCTGTTTGTTTCTCGCTTTCTGGTGACACGTCTCTTGATATTCAGTTTCCTATATTCCTAAAGCAACTTCACTTACCTATGGGCTTATCGCTTTGCATTGCACTATCGAACCCTGCAACCCCCACCATGAACCGTCGTGACCTCTTAGCGCAACTGCGGGGTATGATACTTCTGTTTCGGGCTGAAATAGCCCACTCATTAGACCCCGTGAGCAAACCTCCCGTCTCATCTGTTGTGCTGTCAGGTCAGTCTCGAGATAGACTTAACCGCCGAACCCGATTTCTTTTCTTCTGCATCGGTACTACTAGTTATTGAAGCGCGAGATAAGACTCGTAGAAGAGTCATCTCACGAGCTTGTTAATCACACCATTCTCACCGCTATGGTTCATGTTGTTCAGCTATTTTACTTATACGATGCCCAAAACCAACAATAGCTGAGGTAGCCAACAGACGCCATAAGATGCAGCCCCATGTCAGAATATTATTCTCATACGTTTACGATATTGTTAGCATGACGTAAGATGCATTTGGTTGGACCAATCGTCCTATTGTAACCCTTTCTCTGGAAAGAATGGCACCCCTTGTTGGATAATCTGCTCACGTAGGCGTCACAACAGCAGATCGCATATATATCAGCTTTATCCAAGGGCGCCATCTCCGTGAGAATAAGCTGGTGAATAATAGGGATTAGAGCCCATCGTTGCGTAAGCTAACGTCTTGATTTAGGATATTGATTAAGGGGTTACTATCCCCATCCCGCAACTGTTCCTGGCTTACCATGCTGCCACATATCATCCAATCCTCAGCACACCAGGCCGAAAGAGTCACCTTACTAATAGCAGCATTTCGAAATTCAAGATAGTGTAGATGATATATTTTATGGGAATTCAATCGCTTTCTCCCATAAGGATTAACCTATCCCAAGTACCCCAATGTTTACATGTCCACATAAAGGTAGGAGGGTATCTCTATCTGCATTGCAAAAGTCCAAATTCTATCCAAAAGCTCCAATATCATTGCATTATGCTCGTGCACTCTTCTCTCAACTAAGTGAGCTAATTCCAGTATTCTAGCTCTTCCTCCTGCTGCATTCATATTCCAACGAAGAAACGTAATGCCAGTAAAACATAAGAAATTTTAAGCGTGTCTTCCTCTCCGAGGTAGACTCGACGCCATGGTTGGGTATCGTAATCAAAGACATCAACCTGGAGTTATGCCTATGGGAATAATATAATGATTGTGTGTCGTAGACGTGGCCGCATTAAGGTGGTAAAGGCATAATAAAGATGATATGACCCAGCACATTATAGAATAGTGTGTTTTTGTAGTAGTTGCTTTAACGATGAGGTGCCAAAGGTCTCATCGTCAGGGATCATCTCGATCAGGCCTGTCAAGTTGGCGAACAGGTCACCTTGGTTTCGATATCCGAGCATAGCGGGCACGGCAGCGTTGTCAAATTCGATCTCTTCGTAGTGTACCTTGACGAAGTGCACCTCGGGGTTGGTCTTGACAATAGGCATGAGTGCTGACTCGATAGTAGCAGAGACCTCACACTGGACGAGTTAGCATGATGTTGGTTAAAGGAACGGTGGATCAAAGCATACCTCATGATCATACACAAACACGACAACAGTTGTTTCTCTTCCAACCTTCTCAATGGCGTCGAGGTATCCGAGGGCATCGACCTCATCTAGTCGGCCATAGATGCGTACACTGGGACTTGTTCGTCGATTTCTGACAGATCGGCTGGCCTCGCTCTCAAGCTCACGTCGTCGGCTCTCGCGCCACTCAGCAAGGAAGGCCTCCTCGTCGGCATCACTTGCGCTCTTCGCATCGTCATCACTGCTCTCGGTATCGCTCTTCACGGGAGTGGGAGCTTCAATGCCGAAGATGCTGTTGCGGGCAGTGCGGACTCGGTGTCGCCACTTGTTCTTGCGGGCAGCCTCGTAGTTTCGCGCATCGGCAATAACTCCCTTGACACCAGTAGCGCGGCCGCTGTCGAAAGAGACAGGAGGAAGCTTGATCTCGGAGGCGCCAGCGCCGGTGAGGCGATCAACAGTAGGCATGCGCATTGCGTTATCGATCTGGGCGTTACGGAAAACGTCTTCTTCGGAAAGATCTTGGTGGTTCTTGAGATCGGGGTCGTCACGGTCCTCAGGGTGGAGGGTTTCGCGATATGTGTTCTTGGCGACCAGGTCGTTAAACTCTTCTTGAGCGGCAGTTGACATGACGGGCAGACTTGGAGGGGGGGGGGGAGGTTTAATATGTATGTGTCTCGCAACAAAGTGTAGAGGTGAAGATGGTCAATGCCAGAGCAGCGTCCAGGGCCGAACTTGGAAACACAAGTGTTGTATCGTTCTGGAAGATGTGGAGAAGGGGGGTTAAGGCACACAAAGGCGAAATCCGAGTTAGAGAAGACCACGCAAACAGGAGTTTATCGATACAGACAAGGATATGGCCAGGAACAGGGCGGTGAGATGAGCGAAAAGCTTGGATCCAAGGGTCAAAAGGTGACGAGGCAATCCAAGTCTAAGGGGATGGGATCCTCTTTTTCCGAGCTTGGTTTGTTTCAGAGTTACGAGTCTTTGGTGAAGGAATGTTTAAGAAGGCCATGCAATCGACAAGAAACAATAGAGGAACGCGGTCGAGCCACCTGATGATCTGTCCTGGAAACGGTCAGAGGGCGCAAGACTCGGGCGGAGCAGGGATTGAGCGCTCGTTGCAGGGCGCTGAAATAGAAACGCCTTCACTCAATTCGAATGAATATGGAAATGAGTATGACATTTCGGGCAGTTGGTGGATCGCGCACCAATCAGATTGGGGAATAGTAAGCTGAGTCTGGTGTTGCTAATACCAACCATAACCTTAAGATATGCCTTAAAGCAGCCTTTAGAATTATATTAATGCAGATCTCTTGATAGCCACCTCCTCGATCAAGATAGACTCGGTAGAGCACATTCCCCAATAGGTTCTCTGGCCGGTCATCAAGATTTCCTTTCATCATTGGGTCTCAAAGTCTTCTGATGCGACGACAATAGAACACAATGGCCACAGAATGGCTCTTCAAATGCAAGCCACGCGAGTAGTCAGGGGTGGGATAGCTCCAGATTAAGCAAGGATCCAGGGTTCACAACGGTTTTTTCTTCACTTAACTAGAGCAAAAGGCTACGTCTGTGTTATTAATCGGCATGGCCGGATATGGATGCTACGGATGGATGGCAAATGGCCGATGATGTTGCATTCCGTTCCGGGACGGGTCACCTGGCCCGAGGAGTTAATGGGACTAAATTGCTGAAGAAGTTGCTGAAATGAGATTTGATGCGGCAAAGTCGCACCAGTGAGTGCCAGCAGTCAGATGGGCTGTTCAGTTGCATTCAGGGGCAAATACGATGAAAGGTAACGTACCAGTTTATGGCATGTGGGAGAGGGATGCGTTGCTTTGGTCGCTTTGACGATACGATCTAATGGTAAATCAAGACATGAAGAGACCGCTCATGGTTGGATCACCAGATCATGATCGTATTAAAACTTGGCCTCGTCTGATCTGAGCTGGAAATGCATCAAACAAAGCGCCCAAGGCAACGGAACCACCACATCCACACTCACACTCAGTCACATCAAGTTCTGCGACAATCCAGAACCGGACTCGGCAATGCCACGGGTTCCTGACATGAAGTGACAGGGTTCAACACCTAATCAATCGTAGATCTACAGCCAATCATGAGCAGATACAGCAATCCACTCTGTCAGGTACGACATGGGTTTCATCTCCAGGCTGAGCAAAAGCCAACATCAACGAGACTCGGAGAATTCCTTTCATTATAACATCATTCGCAAGCCATATCAAGATCAAGTCAAGCCCATCAGAAGTTTCTGCCTCTAAGAGACCCGTGCACTGCCTCTCTTATCACTCCCTCCCAACGTCGTAGCATAAGCATGACCCGGCTTCTTCATCTCCAGGTCCAATTGAGGCTATAGGGCCGCTAGCGTATTCCGCAGTTGTTTCACGATCTCGTTTCAAGCCAGGACATGGATCCAATTGGATGCGGTCAAGGAAATAACAGAAGCCGATGATGGCGGCACGCGACTCTTCCTCCGACATGGCTGAGTATGACGACTACGATCGTGGCGTCAACACGGAACACGTCAAGGCAGGCGGTGACAAAGCTTGGACTTGGAAATGACGGTCAGGCTCTTTGTTGCTTCAGTTGTGAATCATGACCTGAAGATGAATGAATGCATTGTTGTTTGTGTTGCCAAAACAATGCAAAGAGTCATAGCAGCCAACAGCGGTGAATCCTCGCCTAGTACTTTCTGTCAAAGCATTGTTTACATTTCGAAGTGACTTTCGAATCTTGAAAGTCACTCATGCCTCGATCTTGACAGTATGAATCTTGTGCTTGGACGCGTTGGTTTGACAGGTCAGATCAGTCAACGTCACTGACCCAGACCAAATCACTGTTGTAAAATAAGCAAAAATATCGGCCAAGGTAACCTTCTCCCAGCTACTGATGGTCTTCTAGCGTGTTTCCAATCCTTCTAATGCACATCATCACAAGCAATGACCATACCACTCTTATTTCCCCAGACCCAGCCTCGTCAATAACATCATGGCATGGCCAAGGCTGACTGACTCATGCGAGGCACAATCAATAACGGTTTGCTGTCAGAACCTTATGCCACCGCTATTCATAGTATAACTCGGTATTGGCCGCAGCTGTCACGAGAACTTCAAATGTCATGAATTACAAGGTGTTGCTGGCGGGGTCCTTTACATGGTCAAAGCCGTTGGACAATCTATGCTTCGGCTTCTCCGAAGCCTTCTAGAACGATAACCGTCTTCCTTAGGGCCCTGTTTCTGATTGCACTTTGATCAATAGGTTTTAGCATTGATCAATTCCTGACACATGTCACAACTATTACGCCTCGAACTGCAACAGTTCAGCTTCACTATACTGTTAGCCTCGCGCAACGCCAACAAGCCATGGCATAGTGTCGAATGCATTCATAGCATGCCTTCTTCCAAGTTCACCAACAGTGTATCACGGTGACCACGAGAACTCTCAGGCCATTGTCAGACACGGGCTTTGTGACACCATCCTTTGACAACACATCTCGTCTATATCCTGTGACGCATCGTCCTACGTGAAGCATCTATTTTGGTTGTCGTGTTCTTTTCCTGATTCTGAGTACGTCATGGCTGATTTCATCGTCTACTTGACCTTGTTTCTGCTCTCGCCAAGTATTGTGCTGGAATGGTCCCAGTTCTACTTGACTATCATAACTGGTGGCAGAGGAACAAGTGGCTCTTTCAATGCCATGGATTTCTTCAGACTGGCCATACTATCGTATCAATACCCGCCAGTTTGTTAAGTCCCGTTCTTCGTGTTCTTCGGTAGGTATATATGACAAGATTTGTGAAAGTTCTGTGTCTCTCCATCTTGGTTCTGGTATCTGAGGATGGCATCGTGTTTCCATATGTGGGAACCATTTTTACAGTCTTGCCTTGATTTCTATGACTTTTCCAGTTTTAGATCTCAAACGGTAGAAGTACTGATAGTCAACAAGTGCGCGCCGTCCTCTGAGTTGTCTCAACCCTCTCCAAGCTGGATTGTCAAGGCGCTTGGAGACGGTAGCACCATGACCAGAGCCATTCTCTGTTATATAAGTGTTCGTTAACCTAATTCCCCGAGACGGCCTTAACATGTGTTACCGGTTCTAGACAAGCATCAAACGCCATTCATTAGTAACAATGTCCTACAGACAATTAGAACCTCATTGTATCATTCATCCTACACCTTATGGAGTTCATTTAACGGGAGTCGTCATCTAATATCACAAACTTGCAGATCCTCAGTCCCGTAGGATCATCAGAAGCCTGTAGATAATGCTCACTCATTCCTTATATTATAAACCAATTCCCACACAATATGCCTCGTTTCTCGACAAGACAAATGGGATAAGTGTGAAACGTTAACAGAAACCCTTATTAGAATGTCTATTTCGTCCCTTCTACAGCACCTACGACCATCTCTAATAGCCGCCGGACTTAACACACGTCTGACAGCAAGTACACTAGACAACTGGAGACGCTTGTCTCCCTTTTTGGTGATCGTGTTCCACTAGGCTCTCCTTGCCAAAGCCTGTCCATTGGTTATAACTGTCGGAAGCAACAGTGATGAGATAACAAGAGCGATACCGTACAGGTGTGACATCAATATACCGTCGTCCGAACTTGCCATAACCCCTGGACACCCTTTACCATTACGGGTTCGATAAACGTTGTATTTGGATGGTCCGTACTCGTCGAGACCAGTGGTTCAGTCGGAGCTTTCAAGCTCGCGCTCAGCGCCGAGACTCAGGCCTCAAGTTGACACAGCAATGAGAACGTTGGCAAAGATTCGCAATGGCAGGAGAAAAGGCGTGTAGTTTTGAAACATCATGATGTATTATCTCGAGGTCTGAAATTTTTGCTCGGTATAGCCGTCAACTCCCGTGGATTCCCCTCATATAAAATCGTTCCCCACGGCATTGCAGGTCTTGGCTCCTTGAATTATTTGTTTTGCAGTAGAAACGACCCGGAACCGAAAGACATGTGCCGTCGAGTCGATACGCATACAAAGGGCAACTGAACAGAGGAAACCCATCCAATAATACAACCACCCATTACTAACAGCCCGCGTTGTGTCAGAAAAGGGGAAACTATGGTGCAGAGAATTTTGCAGGTGCGAGAAAAAACAGGAAACAGGGAAAACAATAAATAGGGAATAATGAAAAGGAGGTATCGCATCAGCCAGTGTATTTTCTTCCCCAATCCACCACGAATAATCGAGTCCGGCTGGGGAAAGTCGTCGGTAGGGGTATGTGTTAAAGGTAAGGTGCGGTTCGTCACGTCGTCCTGCATTCGCTAGTAGTCGCGATCAAGGTAGGCGTCCTTGGATTTCGGATTCGATAGGCAACATAATCGTTCGAACACAGATGGTATAGTCGCCGCGGCACGTACTGGCATTTATATATCCAGACAAAAGGTTCATAGTCGCAAGGAACAATTAGTATGCCCAGATTTTAAGCTATCGTTGTTAGCCATCTTGCTCTTGGATACGATCTGTCGTTGACAGAAACTTACCAGAGAATCCCAAGATCCTGTGCACAAGCTTGTGCCATCGTTGCTTACACCCAAGCAGCTGACACGGTTCTCGTGACCAACGAGAGAGCCAACCTTCTCGCCTCGAGTAATGTCCCAAACCTAATGGTTGTGTTAGCTCACGAGTTCCAGAGAAGACGAACTTGTAATCACAAGCACAAATATGCCTTACCTTGCACTCAAAGTCATCGTAACCAGCGAAAAGAAGACGACCCGATACAGATGTAGCCACCGAAGTGATGCCACAGAGAATAGACTCGGACTACCAATTGCGTTAGTCGAAGTCAAAGAACCAATTTGCAAAAGTCCACACTTACTCCGTAGAGGTTAAGTTCGCGATCGGCGCGGATATCGAAGAGACGGCAAGTAGCATCATCAGATCCGGTCACGAAAGAGTGGCCGTCAGGGAAGAATTGGATGGCGTTAATATCGGACTCATGGCCAGCAAAGGTCTGGACAGCCTTTCCAGCGCGAATATCCCAAAGCTTGGCGAAAGCATCACAAGCACCAGAGATGAAGGTGTTTTGGTTGGTAGGGTTGAGGCTGATACTCATCACATCACCAAGATGGTCAGCAAACTCGGTAACCTTCTGGCCCGTCTCAATATCCCATTTCATACAGGTCATGTCACCAGACGATGTTAGGATGCTGCGATCATTGATGAATCGACAGCAGGAAAGATAACCGGCGTGACCAGAAAGCTCACGAGCAACACGGGTAGGGCCATCGCGTTGCTGGTTCAAGTTGTAAATGGAGCAGATGTTGTCGAGACCACCGCAAGCCACGAAGTTACCACTGGGAGCATAGGCGCAAGTCATAACCCAGGAGGAGCGCAGGGGAATGGCGTGGACCTTGTTAGTGGTATAGGCGTCCCAAATAATGAGCTTGCCATCTTGAGAAGCGGAAACCAGGTGCCTCCTATCGGTCGACCAGTGCATGGCGTAAATCTTAGCCAAGTGACCCTTCAGTGTTCGCTTGGCCTTCATAAGTTGGTTCTTGGGAATAGGCTCATGAGCTTGTTGTGCGACAGCGCGAACTAAACAATTGAGAAGGACCAGGTCAGCATTGATTCATAGTTTAAAGCGATATGTTGACAAGACGCGTGTCGATAAATATCATTGTTGATAGTCATCGTTGTTTCGTTTCCCAGAGGAATTCGGGGCGACTAGGCAATCGGGAAGCACATACGAGTTGTGTCGGCGAGATCATCCTTCTTCCTCTTAATTCGGTCCTTCAGAGTTTCGGCTTCGCGACGAGCCTGCTGAATTCGCGACTGCATAGCCTCGGGGGAGACATCACTGTTGCCTTGGGAGTTCATCGTGATCGACCAGTCAACTTTTGTTGTCGGATGGTTTTACGCGCGACGGGAGGTGAGATTGGACGATCACCGAGGGCCAAGGGGCGGTGTCGAGAGATGAATCAAGGAGAGCGGCGACGGTACTCAGATTGAAGTCGAGCTCAGGTCGAGCAGCAGAAAAGAGCGACTTTCGAGGAGAGAAATTGACGATGGGCGAAAACAGGAGCTCGGCCGGCTGAGGTTGGTGGATGGATGGAAATGGGCGAAATGCAATGCAAATGCAAGTGGAGAGGGAAAAGGCCGGAGGAGAGAGAGGAGCTGGAGGAGAGAGGAGTGAGGAGGATTCTTAGTGGTAGGGGCCTTTAGGGGGGAGGGAATGTGAGCTACAGACCCGACTACAGATGGGACTACTTGCAAGTAGGTACAGTACAAGCAGGTCCGGGCAGGGGGGCGTGTGCTTCCATTTGAGTGGGTAATCCCAACCTGAAGTGAGTGGGCGTGGGCTTGACTTGGCCAGTGGCAGCGGCAGCAGCAGCGGCAACAATAAACATAATGTCCGCAGACAGATTGATTAATGACCTAGGTACTTTAAGCAAGCTTCAATTGGTAAGGTAAATCGAACGTACCTTATTAAGGAACGGTTCGGTACGGATACAGATTATGGCAGAATGCTACCTTAAGGTACTAACTAACTGCTAGAGTCAGCACCAATTGACCACTGAAGTACAGAAGGATGAAGGATAGCCCTCCACTGGGGCAACATCCAACTTGTTCCTCATCTTGTGCTCAAGGTAGAGAGAGACATATAAATTCGATCGTAATCAAGTTGACTCAATCGTAGCCGTCATCATCGTCGTTGCCCGTAACCCAATTCTTGACTATAGAGTTTACCAGCTGACCACAACACCAGCAGCTTTTCAGTATGTCTCAGTCGACTCCAGTTCATCCGTTTCCAGGTACAAAAGAGTCTGGGGATTTATCCCCGAAACATTAAGTACCCCCCAACCTACCAAAAAAAAAGCCCCGCCATCAATTTACAGTGGGCGCTTTCTGCTGCACGAACCTGCAGCTAGAAAGAACCCTGCGGCCTTCGCCGTCGCCCCGTCCCTTTTTGTCCACTCCATCCAATCCGACCTCCCTCTCCAGCTCAAGCTCAATTCATCCACTCACCCAAACACCATCACCTTTATGTACCGCACCACAACTTCCACTATCTACATCATCACATTAACCAAATATTCCAATCAATCGACTTTGAATCTTTGGACATGGTCCCATAAGAACTGCTCAGAGGGAGACCCTGACACAGCAATGCTTCCATCTGGCCACACAACAATGAGACCCATTGGTCGTTCCCGTTGCCCTACAAGTTGCAAGCACAACGGCGATTCGAGATAAACTAGCCCCTGACCTCGTCCTAGCCATCGCCAACTGAGCCCACCCAAGCTTCCAGCAGAAGCTCGCCCCGTCCACTGAGCGGCCGAGACAGGTCGTCCTGGCAGCGAACAGGGCTAGAGCCTCGCCCCAGAGCGGAGGGTCTTAACCCGAGCTGGGTAGGTGGAGGACTCGAGAGCGCACCACCCAAGCCAGATTACTACCCAGATTGCACCCACTGCATGCGTCCGCTTGCTAAAACTGCATCCACCAGAGCCACTGAGGTGATCTCCCGCCAAATTTGACTATCTTCGATAACTCATGTTATCCGTCCAAGCAACGAGGGCCAGCAGTTATATCACAGTCAGAAGCAGGCTGTACCATTTCTCAAGATGCTCTGGCAACCTTGGACTCCAGGTCTTTTCCTCATCCCCAAACCCTCAGCAAAAGCCCTGGCTCACCGTCAATCTCTCCGCTAATGGACGATTTCTTGGTTTCTGGAACTGCACCCTTCAGGGGAAGCAGCTCGTGTCTGTTTTCATTTTCATGGATGATTAGCAAATCACAGTTCATCTTGAGTATTTACTAGCTGCTGGTAGCTCGGGCCCAGCCAAGACAAACCCAGAGTCCGCGCTACTTGTTACCATCCAAGAGATGATCTTTCGCTTCGCTTCATGAGAAGCAGAAGCTAGTCCAAGAGTGCCAACTCCGTCCATGGCCATTTCCAAACCTGTCATGAGCTGGTTTCTGACCCACGAAATTTGGGCCTTGTCGACTCCACCAAGATAATTTAAATCCTCGCTGGCTCGTTTGCTCTCAGGCTCTCTACCAAAGGACCTCCCCGAAAAAGAGTCTCAGTGCCTCTGTTGCTAGGGCTATAGTAAGTCACTACGCGAAAGGTCCTTGCAACGCACCTTCCATCTTACATACACACGGCTATCACGATTCACGATCCCACGTAGCTGGAATGGGAAGAAACGATTTTTTGCCCTGTTGGTGGCCAATGCCCTTCACCCATGGATGCTCCAAATCTTCGAATTGGCTTCCATTTCCTCACAGAGCTCTCAGATAGATAGTTGAGACCAGAATTCTGATATATGTAAGGTGAGTCCCCAATTGTTGAAGATTTTCGGTGACGATCTCATTTGAGACAACATTGAGACAGGACCCATTAGGACCCAAACTTCATCAACTCGAAGGTGATGGTTCCATGCTATCTTAATGGTTTGTGCACTTCTCATGTTGTTGTGTCTTCTCTACTCCGTATTCTGCAAATCGATGCAAGTCATCCAATATTTCACCCAACTTGGAGCAATTTGTGTCGTTTTCGTCAGAACGGGAATCTGTTGATTCAATTTCCTGCATGGATCGAACAATGCTGCAAGCAAACCGGGGAACCGATGGATCCGGAGCATCTTGTGGGCCCGACCCTCTAGTCGAGCTCCGATGAACCCTGGCTTTTTGCAGAACGCAGAGCAGGCCTGCTCAGCAGTGAACAGAAATTTGGACCCTGTTGGTATCAGAAGTGTTGGTGTCGCTTTTGGTCGTGTCCTGGTTGTCGATCAACCTTCTACTGAAGACGCTCAGATGAAAAAGAACGTCGCTGTTCACAGACAGTATTTATGTCTGGCGCTACTCAGGGTCGAATCGTGGATAGAACTACTCCTTTAGCCTGTGACACTAAAGCCCACCCGCTCCTATATCCGTCAACTGCTCGTACGACTGCCACTCTGGCTCAAACTGGAGGTAGATGCAGGCAGCCGGCATCTGTCCAACATTCAAGTCCTAACACGGAGTTTACGCTCTTTCTTGTACATATCTCAGCCAAGTGTGTATGGACGGTACCGTACCTGCAGCAAAACAGACACATTTTCGACTGGGGCTTTATGCATAGCGTAAGCCCATTACAATGTGTCGGAGCAAATGCGGATGCCAAAGTTTCACATACAATCCTATATGGCATACGCATATACGGCAAGGCGTCCAGACTCCAGTGCAACCAGATTGTGGGTTTGTTCTCGAACGGCAGTTGCTCACCATGACAGTGACATTCTGTTTCTTAACTATTACCGGAAATGCCTCTGGCGAAGTACTCGTGCCTTGTTCTGTCACTATTCGTCAACCATATTGGCACATCACCTCATGTACACTGTGGCTTGAGAATTTACATGGCTCTTGTCTATTTTTTGCTGCTTGACCTGCTTGTTGCAGTGATCATTGCAAAATATCAATGGCTTCAAGAGGCTCCAGCGCAATTTACTGCGACCCCGAGATATCCACTTGCGTCCGTTACCGCGCTTGACAAGCCCCTGCAAGCCTGCATCTATAAAGTGAGGTCAACCCCCCGTCCCTGACCCATTCCTAATCCGGCCAAGGATAATGAACGATGATGCCCCTTGATCAACTTTGCTCAGGGGTTTATTCGTTATTTAACTTTGGGATCTCTGTATCGAATGGGTCTGGTCCATCGATTTGCAGCAGTATTCTTCCGGTTGACATCCAGGCCCCATGTCTGCTGTGGTTAACATCATCACTGGCAATTTCGGCTCCATATCCACGTACGGCCCAGAGCAGGGGTCCTGTTATGAGGTGCTGCCAGATGTCAGGCCAAGATTCGCAAAGACAGGCAACACCAATGATAAGTGAAGTCTTATATACCTGCTCCCTTCATCCATTTAGCCATCCCATTCGCGTCATTTCAACCAGCCACTTTCGTAGTTCTCATCCAAGGTGGTTTGCCGTGACTCCTACTCTATCATCCTATACTCGGCCATGAGTCGAGTAGTTATCTGGAGCCAGCCGGCTTGGCATCCCTTACTATGACCAGCTATGGAGTACTCATCGGCAGGACATCTCTTGCCGAAGCCACATTTAACAAGTTGGAGAGCTTCGAGCGTTGACCTCCGTATCCTCCCTGGTGCACGACTCATGTCATACTTCCGCTTATATCCTCAGACTCTCGTGCAGCCATGGGTGGTAGTTTTGATTGTCAAAAATTGGCTCCGTTTTCTATGCAACATATGCTTTGTAGTTACCCAGAGATGGATCATAATGTTGCTTTCGATGAAACGACGACTACATCTGTATCAATAGAATATCTGTGGTATGAAGTGGTTCAGTGGGATGTGTTGTTTTGCTCTCGTTGTCGCCAACCCTTTCTGTTGAGCTGGTGATATTGTAGCCATGACTCAAGAACCATGAACCCTGCAGCAACACCTCAACTTGGTGAATATGTGCTTTGACGCAGCCATAGGTGTAATACAACACCAGTTATGGTTCTAGTTAGCCCATACAGTTCGATTGAATCATCAAGGAACTCTGAGTTTGAGCTAGAAGGCGTACAAGTAGTCTTGATGACTGGCGGACAACAGATCTGGTATGAGGTACACGGCTCAGCAGCAAGGATTAATGGAGACACTACCCTATACCAACCCATACTATCCTATGATTAAGTAACGAGACTTATATGACGTGGAATCTTGTCTAGAGAATATGCATCATTGATTATATTTTCCTTTGGTTTATTTATAGTGGACCATAATGTTTTAATGTCTAGGTAACACAGCTTTTATTCCCTTGTATTATACCCACCAGTGTGAGAAACTTACGGTGGTAGATAACATGGCCTTTTGACCCAATGCTATTACTCGAAATAATACAGCCAACGAGCATACGGACCCGTTCTCCAACTGTTTGAAGACTTAGAGTCCTTGAAATTATGGCAGTCAAAAAAATGCTCACCTCTAGTAACTTGGACGCCACGAACCTGCAGCATCTTGCATATCTGGCTGTGTATGTAATACGAACAACCATGCAATGCAACAGATGGCACAGCAGCGTAAGCTGACTCACATATCTTGCCATGCCTCGGACTTGAGAACGAGCTGAACATATTAAAAAGGGTCTCGGCTCCAAAGACAACCGCAATTTCTTGATTTATCCCCATCGCTCTTGTAAAATAGTTGTGAGCCGACCAGAGCATGTTGATAATGGAGACTCTGGACGTAGCAGTTGTTGGAGCGGGTAAGAAAATGACATTCATATCGATTGAGATATTAAAGAATTTGCACAAAGACAGCAAGCTTACATATATCAGGTTGGGCTGGGCTGGCTGCGGCCAAGACTCGCCATCAGTTACACCCTGAAGAATCTCTGGCGGTCTTCGACTCAGCTGCTACACTTGGTGGCACCTGGGCAAAACATCGCCTCTATGCAGGCCTGAAAACCAACAACATGTTGGGTACTTACCAGTACCCTGATTTTCCCATGGACACGGAAACTTATGGTGTCAAGCCAGGTCAGCACATTCCTGGCCAGATAGTACACAGATACCTGGAGACCTATGCTCGGCATTTTGATATATATGACAAGATCCGATTTGAACACAAAATCAAGACAGCAGAACACCAAGAAAACGGCGGCTGGATTCTAACGGTAAGGGACATCAAAGTTGGTGATGATATCAAGATCAAGGCCAGAAGACTGGTTCTTGCAACAGGCCTCACTTCAGAACCCTTTCTACCAATCTTCCAAGGCCAGGAAGACTTTGAGGCTCCCGTATTTCATGCAAAAGACCTACGCGATCATGAAGATACATATGGAACGGCAAAATCAGTAACAGTTTTTGGAGGTACAAAGTCGGCTTGGGATATGGTGTATTTATATGCCACCAAAGGTATTGGAGTGAACTGGGTTATTCGAGGTTAGTGATTCCGAAAGGGCATAGCGAAGTGACTTGACTGACGCTTACAGAATCTGGCCACGGCCCTGCTTGGAATGCTCCTCCTTATGTCACGCCTCTCAAGAAGTGGCTCGAGAAACTCGCCCATATAAGAATGTTAACGTGGTTCAGTCCGTGCAGTTGGGGTGCAGCAGATGGTTACGTGAAGACTCGCAACTTCTACCACGGAACATTCATCGGAAGAGCTATTGTCGACAAGTTCTGGAGTATCCTTGGTAACGACGTTATCACGCTCAATAAATACGACTCTCACCCTGAGACGGCCAAACTCAAACCCTGGTCCAATGCCATGTTTGTGGCGACGAGTATAGGGATTCTCAACTACGAGAAGGACTTTTTCGAGGTTGTCAAGGAAGGGTTGGTCAAGATACATATTGCTGATATCGAAAGGTTGAGTAAGCAAACAGTGCACTTGTCTGACGGCACGGCGCTACAGACGGATGTGCTGTGCTGTGCAACGGGTTGGAAACATGTTCCCCCTATCAGATTCCTACCAGATGGGATCTCTGAAGATATTGGGATGCCTCATACGCCGTCACCGAATTCATTCCCTTATGCTTCACTCCTGGATCAAGTCGATAAGGAGATCTTCGACAAGTTCCCTCGTCTCAAGGACCAGCCCATACAGAAAGTGCAAAATAGCAAGTATCATACACTGCTAGAGGACAAAGGTCTCTCCAGTGATGATGATATCACGCCATCGACAGAGCTGACGCCGTACACGCTATATCACTTCATCATCCCACCGTCAAGTCAGTATCTCAAGACCCGAGATATTGCTTTCGTGGGAATGCTAGTCAATTTCAGCAACCCCATAGTTTCCCATGTCCAATCGCTCTGGGTGAACGCCTTCTTCGATGATATGATTCCATCACTCCCTCGAAATCCTTCACTAGAGTTTGTATCTCGATTTCAGCATGAGGCAGTGCTTCATAGTCGGTTCGGAAAATGGAGATACCCAGGTGGTTTTGGCCACAGCTTTCCAGATTTTGTGTTTGATGCTGTTCCGTATCTGGACCTGCTGCTCAAGGACTTGGGTTTACCGATATATAGAAAGAATGGTGTATTTGCCGAGATGACGGATCCATATGGACCAGAGGATTATACGACAGTCGTGGATGAGTGGAAGGCAAAGCAACTTGAGCCAGAAGCTCCATGGTATCAATGGATACACGCGCTCGCTTATTGAAGGATGCTACAATAACACCAGAATAGTTCAGCTTCTGTGATGATAACGATGGTCGATTTGAGCGTGTAGAACTCTTTCTGTAAATGGAATTCATTGCCTGATTGTGCTGACCCCTTGATGCTTCTTATGATTAGGCGGCAGCACGCTCTTAGTTAGTCACTCACTTGATTGACTTATATGGCTAAGGCAAGGTAGAGTCGTCCATTTTCCCATCACAGAGAGTCCAAAGTCTTCATCAATATCTCGACTCAAATGGTGAATCTTCTGTAGGCAATCAGAGCCTCGAGAGAAAACATGCCTGACACTATTGATTTGACCGGCCCATTACCATCTATGCCACGTCAAACAAGAAGTTTAACTCGAGCACTCTCTTCAACTACATCCTCAAGAAAGGATCAGACAGCCAACGCTTCCTCTCACAAACCAGAGATAGAAACTATATCGTCTTTATCTAGCCTTGGCCTCTCAGGAGACCACTACGATGCCCTCATCTCTAAACGCAACTGGCTGACCTCTCACACTATTCCTATTCCCCGAGAGGCCTTCCGAACTTTCATCTCGAGTACAAAGGGATATTTTACACTGTCCGCAACATTTTTCTTTGCACAGTCAGAGGCTGGAACTGCAGTCTGCATCTCGCCCGATGGTATCCTCCTCACGTGTGCACACTGCGTTGCAGAAGAGCCCACTGAGCTCACAGCTAATACGTCGTACGTCCTCTTATCATCAACTGGGAATGTTGTTACAGCGAAAGTGGTAGCTTGGGATCCGATACGCGATCTCGCTCTACTTTTGATCGTCAAAGCCGAGCTTTTTCGCAGGCCGTTTCCCTTTTCCCGTATCGCAACCTCGCCTCCCAAGTTCAACACTAAGCTACCATGCATCAGCCATCCGGGTTGCGAAGACCTTGAGACTGAACGCAGTGGTATTAAGACAGAGTACGACACACTCGTTCTTGCTGAGGGGAATTTCTGTGGCCTAGATAAGGATCAAGATCCGCAGGATAACAGTGATATCGGTGCCCTGAAGCATACCTGCTGAACATACTGGGGACATAGCGGTGCAGGATTATTTGATCGGGAAACCGGGGCATTGGTAGGCGTGCATTCGAGCTGGGATGGCAAGACACGCATGAGGAGGGGAGTGCCATTGGAACCGGTGGTTACCTTGGTCGAAGGGGTTGAAGCGAGCAAGAGGGAAGACTTTACAGAGGAATGGCGATGGTATGTGTGGCGGGAGCCAGAGCCCACCACTATGCCCACGGCTTGATATTGGATGAGAAATGCGCTTGGAAGAGGTACCATGAGAGAAAGACATGCTTGTTGTCTATCAACTTCAACTTTAACTTCGAAAAGATTACTCTTGGTCTACTCCACACAAGAGTCTGTCTGTTGTCACAAAGCTCTAACATCATGTCCAACTCTTATCAACCGCCAGCATATGCTCTTATGCAAGGCAATGTCCACAAGATCCGACTCTCAAAGATTCTGGCTCCTTTAGCCCTAACACTGTTTATACATTGACCTGACCTGACCTGACCTGACCTAACCTGACCCGATCCAACCCATGCTTCTCGACCATCATTACCAAGCCTTCCTCCATGTTCTGTTCTGTACCGTGCTGTGCTGTGCTGTGCTGCGCTGAAATTAAGATGCAAGCCCCAAAAATAGAACGACGATGAACATTCCCGCCGCTTGTTGCAGAATAAGACCCAACGTTAGTCGACTTTTCAAACGCCGTAACCCGCAATGTCCCCATGATGAATTTGATGAAAAACAAATGCTGCATACGCATGGATGCCCGTGGCTTAATCGTTCACTTCCACAGCAACGTACGTCCTGCCTCAATGAGCGAGCATCCCTTTGACAAAAGCAAATATGTAGCTTCGAGTGGAACCAGCCGAGGAACCGAGTTGCTCTAAGCTCTCCTCTCCCTCCGGTCGGAAATCTTCAGTTGCCCAGCCCTGCAACTCTCTGAACCCTGGTCTTCAAACAAGCCTCCCCTCTTAGTGTCCGAATCTGTCAATAATGTGATTCAGCCCAAGACAAACGCGGGAAGGCCAGAGCAGTGTCTGGCGTTCTGCCCCATAATAGCCCATGGCTGGTGTTTCAGGTTCACCACCTCAGCTCAGAAACGCCGACCCACTGAAACAAACATCACTAAACGTCATGCAGACACCTCTACAGGTTTGATTTTGCCGACTCTTGCCTTGTCCCACTTCCAAGAAACGCATCTAGACCTTGGTCCAGCATCGTACGGCCTTGTAGGTGGTGGTTTGTGCCGACCCTGCATGTCTGACGTACAGTATGCGTCTCGTGCTCACCACTCCAATGGGCTCGGGTTTCGGTAGGCGCCGTCCGATGCTCTGTGTTTAATCGTTGAGAAACTCCACCACAAGGCACCGATTCCGAGTAGAGTTTAGATGATGCCTCCTGGGGGATCGTAGCCTGTTGGAGCCCCTCTTGAGGTGCTGCCCAGCCCTGCGCTTCCTGGTTCTCCATCTAAAGGTGCTGTTGTTGTCTTTCGTAGCATAAACATGGGTTTCTTGCCTTCCTTGTCCAGTTGCTTAAACAGAATCAATGGCTTCTCCTCAAGACCCAGACAACGTTCCTGATCGCCGTACACAATATAGAGAGCATACTGGTCCCATGGAGCGTTGATTTGGTACTTTTTTAGTGCAGCAGGAAGAACCTTGTAGCAAGGATCTTCCATACTGACACGGAAAGACTTGAAGATCTCGACTGAAGCATTGCTCTGACTGGGTGTATCAGGTACAGGGGTTTCTCGTCGGCGGGGCGGCCCTTGCGGTGCCTTTTCGCGGGAGGCATAGACTGCGTTGGCGTGACCGTCGTCGTTGAAGGTGGTTCGTGTGGAGGGTGTCGGTGCTTCACTGCGGTAGGATCGAGAGGCGAGGGTCGTAGCGGACATGTGGGTCTGAGGAGATGTCGGGGAGGGTATGTTGGGTGAGGGATACGAAGGGGAGGACGAGCCCTGGCCACCTCCGTTCATCGCTGCAAGATGGGAAGACGATAGGACAGCTCGCTCTGCAGCACTTGCGGGGTCCAGCGCAGTCTCCGCTATTGACCTTTCGTGCGTAGATTGAGTGGGTGATGCATTCTTTGGTGTAGCTCCGATAAGAATCTTGCGGGTAGAATATTGTCGCTTGACTGAGCTTCCAGATTGACTCGAGCCTGGGGGTGGTGTTGGTGCGGGGGGCGATATGGTTGTTTCGTAGCCGTAGGCCTGCTGGCTGTTACCACTCAGGTTGGGCAATGGTTGCTGCGCATCCTTGACCAAGCGCAAGGCTGGGAGCATATCTTCTCGCAATCGTCTGAAATCTTCTGTCATTCGTCGCAGATCCTGTTCGAGTAGGTTCATGCGTTCATCGCGGAGACGGAATTGTTCGACGAGATGTTTGATGTCCTTGATAGTTGCGGTAGCATATTGCGCCTCGGCGTCGGCGGCTGCAGGGGTTACAGGTTAGAATCAGGCCAGTCCACCCAAGAGGGGAAACGGAGACAACGTACATAGGGGTAGGTAATGGTCGCTCTCGATAGGGACATCTTGAGCCTTTTTGACATCATATACGCTTTTGAGGATCGTTAGACGATGTCCCACGCTAGCAATGCCCATGCTCTTGAGATCGTCATGTTGTAACGCTACCAGGGCCTCGCCAACAATCTCGTTTTCTGCAGGTAATCAAATGTTAGCTATCCCAACAATCCCTCCAATGTCTTCGGCACCATCCGTCAAGGAGATGAGATGGCATGCTTTGGGTCAAGACGCACCTATAAAGCGATCGGCATACTGTTGAAGACCAATGGTGCCAATAAAATCAGCACATTCCTCAACGGTCCATTCGGTGATGATGGTTTCTGGAAGACGGTCGGCGCTGCTGCGGTGGCCGTATGTAGTGGGAGTATGCTCTGCAGAGGTCGACAACTCGGAGTCTATGGGGGAATGCTCAGAGTTGGTGATAGGAGAGTGGTCGCCCATGCTTCGCTCGTATTCGTCGTCGGCGTCGGACTCGGCATAAGCTGTGCCACCATCGAAGCTCATCATCGTGAAGACTATGAAAGAACAGTCGCCAACAACGGAGGCGAGGGCTGAGATGAAAGACTAATTCGGGCGACCGTGGTGGTGGTGGTGATGCCGCAAACAGACAGATGCGCTTGATCGGGCACCGTCAGATAGAAAGAGAGAAGACGAGCGTTGGCGAAGGACAGTCGGTCGAATGTTTCTAAGTCTTTCATTCAAATCGTGGTCGGAACGTCATAAAAAGAGTAGCAATGCTCAGGAGTAGGAGGTGGTAGACGTCAGGGTCGAGGAAGTGGGCGCAGCCTGGAGGACGATTGGATTGGATTGGAGTGGATTGAATGCAAGAACAAATCGAGTGGACGAATAGACTAGAAGATGGAATGGGCTGAGGAAAGGCAATGTCGAAGTGGGAAAAACGAGCCGATCCCAAGAGAATAAGTAGACCCAAGCCGAGACGCCTCGAGGAGGACAAATACCGTAGAAACGTTAATAGAAAAGAGCCCAGAAAATAAAAAGAGTCGGAGGTAGCCAGAGGAGAAGAAGGCGGCTGGTGGTGGTGATGATGACGGGGTGTTTGTGTCTTGGTCTAAGGTCTTGTCTTGTCTTGCTTGTCTTGCTCGGTCTTGGTCCTAGTCCGGCCCAGTCCCAGTCCCAGTCCAGGTCTTGCTTGTGCTGTGCTCTCGCCCGCTCGTGGAAGCGCTTGTGGATGGAAAGGGAAGAGGGGGTCCTCCACTCCGAGTCACCTACGGCCTATTGAAATGGCAGCTGTCTCAAGGTACCCAGTACCTGAACTAGCAGGCCGTGGTAAGCCCTTCCGGGCCCTATACGGATGTACTCCGTACCTATCTCATGACTTGGCCGTTCGCTTGGTGGACCTCGCGGTCGGCCTGGGAGGGACTTTGAATACTGGCCCTCCACTGAGAACACGGCTTGACTCCCGTCCCGCTCCACTGACAGCATCCCCCGGTAGGTACCCCGGCCAGGGCCCCTCACCACTAAATAAGTATCAAGCCTGGCTGCCGCTGCTGCAGCCCGTTAACCAGCCCAAACATTCCATTATTCGACCCTCCTATGCACGTCTTGAATTAGCCATTGGATGGTTTCTATACCCTTTCAGTAAATAAACAATCCATAGTCAATGCCGTTCCTGGACGACCTCTCTGTCTTGAGTTGCAGTGCGCGTTTAGGAAAGTCTTGGGCGTTGACACAAAACATAATCTAAACCCCTGGCAAGTCACTCATTGAAATGTATTGAGCTCCTGGTCCACTCAATTAACTCAATTAACCTCAGTTTGTCTCTCCTTCAAACACCATTGGACCTTCAACACCAGGGAAACCATTCAATATGGAAGTTTACGGATGCGATGGCTAGGAGGCTCACTCAAGCCACATGTCGAGTGACAGTCCGAGGTATTCTGAGGAAACATCGTGCGTTTGAGACCGAGCCTCCAGCATTCCCGTTCAACAGTTCGGGAATTGACCTTGCAATGATGCTATAGACCCCTTGGAGATTAGCAAAATTCCGAGGCAAGGTATTTGATAACGAATATAGCTTTCATAAAAGTTGAGAAAACATGCCATGGCTACCCATGAGTATATGCAACTGTTTATCGATGTTCACCGAGGTATGCGAATTGAGATCTTCATGTATACGTTTCTTTGATTAGTTGAAGCAAATCTATGCTGCTTCAGATCTATATTTGCCGACTAACAATTACTCTATATGCTATACTCATCCAAGCCTTGAGACTTAGGTTGGTAGAGTGAGTCTTGCTCATGATTCCCATTCCCAACATGGCCCATTACCTCAACACGCCTTCAACTCCATTATTCCGTTCCAAAAAAAGAAAAAAGGCCCCCCCCTCGTGCATGAGAATTTGGGGGCAGAAGGGCAACAGCTGCATGGCTAGCCGCCAAGAAGAACAGGGCATTAAACGTCGTGCAACGTCGCGTTCCTTCACAGGATGTATCTATGAAAAGCGTCAAACACCACTCAGACAACCTCCGAGTACATGAGTGATTATAAAGATGTATCAAACACCAGAAACAAAATTTGATTAAGAGGCCGAGATATTAGCGTAAGGGAATCTTTGAATCCTGGACACCGTGTTGTACAACGTCTTCCAGGTTCCAACGGGGGGCCTGAAGGGGGATCCTGTTTTCCTTTCTCCATTCCTTTTCGTTCTTGGGGTCAACACCCTCGGGAAGATGTTCAAGTCCGCCTGCCACACCGGTTGAGAACTTGATCTGCAGGATGTCACCGACCTCGTCGCAGGCAGCCAACAGACGGTCAAGATCCTCCTTGTTGTGGGCAGCAGAAACACAGAAACGGGCGCGAGAGCTGATGAGCGGGGTTGCAGGATATCCAACAACGACGACGGAGATTTTTCGTCGAAGCATCTCGTGACTGAACGCAGGGAGCTTGGCGGGGTGGTAGAGCATGACAGGAATGATAGGAGAGTCATCGTGGCCATAGACAATAAGGCCAAGACGCTTAAGTCCGAGACGAAGGTAACGAGAGTTGAAGGCAATGCGCTGAAGACGCTCCTCACCTTGACCAGGGCACAGCTCGCCAGTAATGAGTTTCAGGGAAGCCAAAATTTGCATGAGCACACAAGGAGCAGGAGTTTCGCCATACTGAGTAGCAGCGTTGGAGCTCTTGAGCTTGTCGATGATATGTTTCTCGGCTGCGATGTAACCACCGTTGGCACCAAAAGATTTTGTCAGAGTTCCCATAAGAATATCAACTTCGGAGGGGTCAATGCCAAAGTAGTCGCAAACACCACGACCGCGGGGGCCAAGAGCACCGACAGAGTGAGCCTCGTCAACGAAAAGATAGAACTTGTACTTGTTCTTCAGAGCAAGAATACCGGGAAGATCACACATGGTACCCTCCATAGAGTAGAGACCTTCGACGACGACTAGAATCTTCTTCCAGGGACGGTGGGTGCGGGGTTGACCTTGGGAAATAGCTTCGCGAACAACACGTTCCAGATCGGCCATATCATTGTGCTTGAAGCTCTGAATAACGGCACCAGAAAGACGAGCACCAACACGGATGGAGGCGTGGTTGAGTTCATCGGAAATAATCAGACAACCCTTGGAGACAAGGGCGGGGAAAGAGCTTGAGTTTGTGACATAACCCATAGAGAAAACCATAGAAGCGGGCTTACCAACAAATTCGGCAACCTCACGCTCGACCTCAAGAGCAAGATCAGAAGTACCAGCAGCACCACGGGGGCTGCAGAAGCTGATTCCGTATTGCTTAACGCACGCCTCTACAGCGTCGGCACAAGGACCTTCAGACTGGGCAAAACCAAGATAGTTGTACGAACTCATGTTGAGAGTCTCGGTGTAGGTGCCGGTATATTGATAGGTGCGGTTGAAGTCGTCGGACTTGCGGTCCATCAGTGTGATGAAGCGTCCGGGAACGCCAGTGGTAGGGCGAGCGAAACAATCATCCAGGCGCATCTTGAGACGTCGGACATAGAAATTGTCGAAATCGCTGTTGAGAGCTGCATAGCCGTTGCTGGCTTTGAGGGCGCGATAATGCTTAGGGTTTCCGAAACGCTTGCCAAAGAAGTCGCGAATGTGACCAAGAACGATCAGGATGAGGTAGCTGATGTAAGTGGTAAGAATGAAATAGTAAGGAGGCTCATCCTCGACAGGGGCCTGGAGAGGCTCTCCATGAGACTGGCTGGTGTATCGATGACTTGAGTGGAGGAGAGGACCAAACTGAGCGTCGGCACGCTTCTGACGGTCGATCTCCTCGGCCGACTTAGGCTGGAAGAGAGTGGTCGTTGAGGCATCGATGCTGTTGGGATCGCCAGGACTCGCGGTTGAGAGAGAGATGGTAGGCAGACCGGGAGAAGGAGAGAATCCAGTAGCAGCGGCTTGGTTCTGCTGCACAGCGGCAAGGGCCTGCTGGGCACCAGTGGACTTGGGGCTACTGGAGAAGAAGTTGGTGATACGGTTGCCTTTTGAGGTAGAGGGGCGCCTCTCGCCCGACTTGACGGGTTGAGACATGGAGGGTGAGGATGAGAAAGGATTAAGCCGACGGGGCATGTCTCCTGGTACAGGTGCGTTGGATTGTTGAAGGCGCGAACGTAAGGGAGGCTAGATCGCGAATAGTCGAAGGAGGGTAGAGCACCCAATTGTAATCAGAAGGACAGAAGGCCGAGAGTCTAAGAGCCAGGAGCGAGTGTCAGTGGATGTGCGAAACCTAACAATCGATTCGAGACGATTGGCCGTAAAGCATATTCTGCCGATAGGAGGTTTGTTGTGATGAACCCAATTGCTGTTCAGGGCGAATGAAGATATGCGAAGCAGGAAAGAAAACAAGACCAACGTGCACCGCGATCGAGAACAAGCTGCAACACAAGCAATGGAGACCAAGATGTTGAGTTGAGCTGGGGCTGATACACGGTACAACAGATGTTGATGAGGAAGAATTATGAAATTGATAAAAAGAGGTGACCATTGGGTTTAAAGTTGAATTGGAACGCTGTGCAGCACTGCGTGTAGTGGTGCGTGGTCCAGGAGGCACAGGGGGGCGCAGGAGGTGGCGTCGAATCAAACTTGGAAAGTGAAGATCCGCCCACTGCAAATTGCCTGTGGGCCCTTGAACTCGAGTAGCGGGGCCAGCCGTGGTCCAGCCAAGAATCGCTTAAGAAACACCAGGTACAGATGATGGGACGAACCAATATATGGATTGATGGTGATTGATCAAGAGAGTATGATATAGACTCTCAGTAATGTAAAAGATCACTTACCCAGTCACTACTCAACAACAGAGCAATTGCTATGCTGCTGTTCCAATTTCAAATACCGAGACAAGCGTTGCCGTTCCAAGGAAGAAGATAGATCGATCCAAGCTCAAATCGATCAGGCCGCAACGCAAGGGCGTATGATCTAGCACCAGTCGTCGATGACTTGATACAGCGGTCAAGCGGGATCGATACTACTAAAGAGTACTGATCAAGAACAATAGGGCGAATTGATTCTAGAGAGGTAATTAATCAGCCCTGGGTTTAGCTGATAGATGAATGCTTGCTTCTTGGAATAAATGGTATTAGTCGGCGGACTCTCTCGATCACTCGGCCGAAGCCTGTCTGCCAGTGGACGACGAAGCACAACAACGACCTAACAAGCAGCAGGAGTGATAATGAAAAGAGAAGAGAGAGCTGACAGATGCAGGAGCAACTGGTTATTATTCGACCCGATCTGCAGCACACCACGAGAACAGGAGGAACAAGAAGAAAACTGAAATGCGGAGTCAGCGGCATTGAAAAACAATGAAAAGTCCAGGTTTTCCGCTCCACGGGAAACAGCGGGGACCAGCACCAGCTAGTACTGGGTACCTGAGTTCGAGGTGATGGTTCTAAGCGACGGGGGATACCAGTTACTTGACGGAGTGTAATCAGAGCCGAGAACAAGTTTAAACTTGCATTTGTTGACATGTACCTGAGCTGCTGACTGTGTCACTGCATGCGATGTACGATGTACGAGAAACGCACACTGAACAGTCTCCATAGAGCACAGCACAGCAGGGCAAGCAAGCACCCGCGGAATGGACCGGACACAAGGATAATAGGGAATTCAAGGGGTCAGCCGGCGGGGACTTGCATTGTATTGCCTTCTCTTGTCTCGTCTCGTTGTTCGCCTTTTCGTTTCCAGGCCTCGCCTCCTTGCCAGGCGTTGATAACAAGGGATTTCACATGGCTCGAGAGTTCAAAAGCGAGGCGCGTATTCTCTATGACGACGCCGTGTTCCCCTCAAAGGCTGACCATGCCTGTTCAACTGAGCTCCTGACCTCGAACCCAAATGCAGACACAAAACGATCAGAACATATCTCTGGCTGCCTCTCCTTAATCGAAGTCCCTGTAAGAAGGATCCAATGGTTCTGTTTTCAAGACGAACCCCTGGGCTCCGAGGTCTCCGGCCTGCGAATGGGAAGACACGGGAGACTTTAAGAGAAAACGCCACTTTTTTCTTCTAGCTCGGCTCGCACCAAATTTCTGTCGTTTGCCTCCTGTAGCGAATGACAGACTTTCAAAAGCCTGAAGGGTGCCCCAAGGGAACAAGAAAACTTCTGACGTTGGACTTAGGTGCCAGAAATATAGAGTCTAAGGTCTACCAAATCTATACCTAAATTTACCCAGATACTTTTGTCACTTACGATAGAGGCCCTAAGTTTTCCTGCCTCCCCTTGGGTGCCGCGGCTCACCACCGTCAGATCTTGCTGGTCTTACACAACAGTGGTCATGATGAAACCCAAAGGAAGTTGGATGTCATCATCCAGGGGCATGCTGTACCCAAGCTCTCAAAATCTCCGCCGCACCCGGCGACGATGATGGTATTATTCAAGCTCCCTCGTTAGGTAAGAGTCTCGTGGCAAATCAAGTCTTTGAACGGTTTTTAACTTTCTGACCGGTCGCCTCGATAGTCAATTTGTGTTTCATTCATCCTTGATAACTGTTCGTGAATCATATGGAGACATGGGCTAGGATTTATGCCCCAGAACAAGCTACTGCAGCCGAGTGCACACAATTGCAGCCAACGATGCTGTGCTTCGCTGTGTATGTATGGATGACATGAGTCTCGATGGATTGCATTACTTTTTAGCGCCTGTTGTTGCACACCGACATCAATGGCCAGATAAAAGATGCTGCAAAGCCCTGCATACCATCCATCTAACAAAGATGAACAAAGATCCTCCAATGCCAAAAGACCTTCACCGCCAGCTGTTTTTCAGCCCAAAACTGCAACTAATGCACACGGTCCGTGAGGATCATTCCGTGATATTCGGATTGACTCGTCGCATTCTTGAGTTGAGGTGGCTCGCGATATCAAGTATCGTATCACCACTTCCTATCTTATCATGGTCTGTTACCTTCTTGTCGACTCCTCATTGAGCTTCAGCCATACATACCATGCGAAGTCAACATTCGTGAAAACAGAAGCTGAATAGACTATCGAGGCCTGATCATCTCGGATTCAAGGCGGTTCGGGACGATCGACTATGCCGAGTTCTCCCTACTACTAGCTACAGTCCGGCAGCTAAGCTTAGACCGTACCGAGGCAACCAGCAATGCACTAATCTCGCCAAACTGCCATATAACGTGATTTTGATTCAGCTTTGCCTTGTGCTTTGACAATCACGTTATGTTGCGTATCCGTTATTTGCTTTTGAGTCACCGTTGATTCTTCTTCTGAAGATACCGCAATGTGCTCTCCTTTTATTTGAAGTGATGGCATCTCGTTTAGCTCGACATGACAGTGGTCATTTACAAATAAAAGTGACAGCTCACAGCCCAAGACATACTAATTTCGCAAGTCTTCTGAGCAATTACAACACCATTCAAGTGATCAAAGTTCATCAATAGTTGTCATGATGGAAAACCTCAGATCCTCAGCTTGAGACAAGCCACACATCATGACCTCAGCCTCCCCCACTACAGCCACTTCGGGGCAAGAGACGGGACTCGATGGCGGGGAGCCGAGAACGGGAGGGGACGGCTTTCAGCGGTTGGGCCATTAGAGAAAGATTCCGAGCTGTGCTGGAAACACGGAATCCCAAGTCCGTAGCGTTGGGATAAGAATACAGTCTTCTCAACAATTAAACAACATCTCTCTTGCTTCATCTTGGCTCCAATAAGCCACTCAATCTCTCTCTTGACTGTGTCTATTGCTTCTTACACGCCATCGTCTCATTGGCATCTCAACTCCTCGGAATCGTCACTATTCCTCAACAATCGTCTTTCCAAGGACTTCATTGACCTTTCGGTCTCCCTCATTTTTCGTTCCAATGCCCGTCATGTCAATTGACAAACTTACACCATCTGCTGCGGCACCTTCTGATGATGATGTCCTCTGGAGGCATTCGGATCCAAAGTCCACTCACATGTGGAAGTTTCTGGAGCACGTGAACAAGAAGCATGGTTTACGTCTCAATGGTTACCCAGCACTATACAAGTGGTCTATCGATGAAGTTGCTCAGTTCTGGGAGGAAGTTTGGCATTTTGCTGGTGTTACGGCATCAAAGCCCTTTGATGAGGTATGAAATCAAGTTATGAGAAGGGCGTCTCAAGTGAGAGGCTCGCCAGACTCAAGATGAGATCAGCAACTCCAGAACTCAACTAAACACCTCTGCAGGTCCTTCCTAAAAATGCTCCTATGTACCCCCGACCAGACTTCTTCTCAGGCTCACGTCTTAACTTCGCCGAGAACCTCCTCTTTCCTGCAACCTCTCCACTTCCCGAGCCCACTGCTCCAGCCGTTATCACTGTTACCGAGTTGCCAAACTCCACAGTGACTACTTCATGGGCTGAGTTGCGTGAGGCAGTCCGTCGTTGTTCTAATGCCCTGCGTGCAGCTGGTCTTAAGCCCAATGATGTTGTTGCGGGCTTCGTCTCAAACCATGTCGAAGCGCTGGTTGCTATGCTTGCTGCCGCCTCAGTCGGCGCCATTTGGACTGGTATAAGTCCTGATAATGGTGTCTCAGCTGTGCTGGACCGTCTGAACCAGATTGCTCCTAAGGTGCTATTTGCTGATAACGGTACAGTCTACAACGGCAAGGAGTGGTCTAGCGTAGCAAAGACGACTGAGATTGTTGCTGCGTTGAAGGACAAGGGGCTTGAGAGAGTAGTTGTAATTAACAACATCAGATCTGATGGACTTGGTCTTGAGGAGCTTGAGAAGCATGGCGTGTTAGCTGTTGACTACGCCAAGATGCTCGAGTCTGCTTCTGAAGACCCCCTGAAGTTCGAGCAGCTTCCTCCAGCTCATCCCCTCTATGTTCTGTACTCCAGTGGCACAACTGGCCTCCCCAAGGCCATTGTTCATACAGCTTTGGGTACGCTTCTGCAGCACAAGAAGGAGCATCTTCTTCACTGCTCACTCGACTCCTCATCTCGAATGCTCTACTATACGACTACCTCCTGGATGATGTGGCACTGGAGCATCGGAGCTCTTGGCGTGGGCTCTACCATCGTTGTCTACTCTGGCTCTCCTTTCCGCCCGCATGGCCATCTCTCACTCCCACGTCTCCTTTCTGACCTCAAGGTCACTCACTTCGGTACCTCGGCCGCCTACCTAACTGCACTAGAGGCCAATAACGTGTATCCTGTCCGTGACGAGTCGATTGATCTTTCAAACCTGCAGGCTATTTACTCCACTGCTTCACCTCTCCCCCCATCGACCTTCAAGTTTGTCTATGAAGCCTTCCCCAAGCATATCAACCTCGGCTCGATTACCGGTGGAACGGACATTATCTCACTATTCGGAGCGCCTTGCCCACTACTCCCTGTTCGCGTTGGCGAGATCCAGTGCGCTGGTCTTGGTATGGCTATCCGTGCTGTGGACTCTGTCACGGGTGAGCCCATCAAGGCCGACGAGCCAGGTGATCTTGTCTGCATCAAGCCTTTCCTTTGTCAACCCCTGACCTTTTTCGGTCCTAGCGGCGAGGCCAAGTATCAATCGGCTTACTTTGAGAGGTTCGAAAACATCTGCGGCGTTGAGGGCGCAGTATGGCACCACGGAGATTTCGTCAAGATTCCCGACCCTGCAACCGGAAGTCTTGTCATGCTTGGACGATCAGATGGTGTGCTAAAGCCATCAGGGGTGAGATTCGGCTCAGCCGAGATCTACAACATTCTCACACGCTTCTTCGCTTCTGAAGTCGAGGATGCAGTTTGCGTTGGACGGAGACGGGAGACAGACTCAGACGAGACTGTATGCCTCTTTGTGGTGATGGTACCTGGACATGAATTCAACGATGACCTGCGCTTAAGGATCAAGTCTAAGATCAAGTCTGAGTTGAGTCCTAGACATGTACCTGGCGTCGTAGAGGAGTGCGGAGGCGGCGTCCCCAAGACTGGCAATGGAAAGAAGTAAGTCTACCCCTTATGAACACTCGTAGGATGTGTGATGCTAACATTCAACGCAGGATTGAGGTCGCAGTTAAACAGATCCTTTCTGGTATGAATGTCAAGACCAATGCCAGCGTTGCAAACCCTGAAGCACTCGATTGGTTTAAGAAGTGGGCGGAAACTCACTAGAGAAGTCCAAATGGGGGAGTTATATCTTCGGCCGGAACTAGATAAAACATTGTCTATGGGATATAGGAAGGCTACATGGGTTAGATACGATGGCGTCGATGACGAAGTGACTGGCTGATTTCTGGTTTCGCAAGTACACCTCCTTACAGCCCAATCTCCCACGCGAATACCGCCCGTGCTAAGATGCCCTCTGTCATGGGGACGTAATATCACTGTGTCGCCTGGCCCTAATAAGATGAAACCTAGCTCCTGTAGGTTGATATGAGTGAGTAAAAAGATCGGAGCTCAACAACATAGGAATATTGCTGGACAGTCTAATGAACATTGCAGTATCTGAGCACAGCGACAGAATGAAGTTGACAAGAAATCATTTCTCATTACTAATGCTATTCCCAGATCTATGGTATATCCCCCATGCATTGCGCGCATATATTCCTTATAACTCCACCCGTGACGCATAAAGACACTACGTAGTTTCTTCTGACCTCAAGCTCAAAAGTGTACGCTTCGCTTCTTTTGAACCTTCTTCCGCTTCTCTTCGTCCTTTCGACTGCTGAAGAAGCCACTGACACTTGCTGCCGCTGGTCCAGCATAGGGACCCTGCAGTAGACCACCCAAACCATGACGTTTCTTTCCGTTCTCACTGGGGCCTGGCTGAGGTTGCGAAGGAGGAGGAGCAAAGCTTGGCTGAGGAGCGCCATACGGTGTTGGCCCAACACTGTTAGGTCTTTGGGGCAGGTTGTTTGGGGGGTTCAGTGCGCCTGACGCAAACTGCGGTCTTGGAGGTAGAGGCGGTGATGGGTGACCCGGGCTCGTGGGACTCTGGAAGTCTTGCCCAGCCATGCCGTATTCTCGACGGAGCCTTTCTGTTTCTTGTTCGACCTCAGCATCTCTCTTCCGACGCTCTTGCTCCTCAGTCTCAAGCATCTTCTGGATTCTCTTGCGTTCTTCCTCCTCTTGAGCTTCACGCTCATGTCTTTTGCGTTCTTCATCTGCGACCATCGCTTGTAAGCGTCGTGTTTCAGCCTCGACCTCAGCCTCTCGCTGTGCTTGGTTGCTTGACTGCTGTGGGGATGCTTGTGCACGAGGAGGCGACGATGGACGGTTATTATTAAGGGCACCCGCCATGGTTGGGCCTGCCGAGGAACTTGCTGCTGGGCGAGAGTTCTGGCGACGCCGGCCATTAGATGAGGTTTGTAGGTGGAAAGGATCCTGGCTAGGGTTCAGATATAGATCCTTGATGGTCTCAGCGCTCATAAGAAGAGCAATTTCAAGACCCCTTCTATCCTCGATCTCAACGCGGGCCATGTTGGGTTCATAGATGGTCAAAGTCGAGTCATGCTTGGCGCGGAAAAATGCCACCGTAATATCGGGTTCCTTGCTCTTTTTCCCACCCACATTTCGTCCTGTCATATAGCATGTCATGTCCTTGCTCAGACGACCATCACGTTTCCAGCGAAACACAACCTTGGGAACTAACTCGGCCAGAGATGGACGATCCTCCTGGTCAATCTGGCTAGCACTGGGTAGCTTAAAGGATCTTTCGGGAAGTTCAAACTCCCAAGCACCCGTCTTTCCCCAACTTCCTGGTTGTTGCTTGACGGGTATAGCCTGATCAGGGTTGTACAACGAAACCGCAAAAGTATCTGGGATGATAGGTGTCTTGGGCGGCGGGTTTCCGTTTTGCGCGCGGATTTCAGCGGCAGACAGAGTGGGCGCTACCCAGTCAGGTTTGACATCGACCTCTGCGTATATCACAGATGTGTTCTGAGAGTCGAATATGCCGAGCGCATATTGGCCATTGGCTTCGGAAGGCGACGGTCGCTTGATGAGGTACTCGGGCGCGGGATCTGATCCATTGTGTGTGAAATAGAGAATATTATTGAGTGGATTCTCTGAAGAGGTCTTGAAGCGATATGTCGGGAGGTTTTCGTCAAGCATCTTGGTTGTCTAGAGCTCAATGCGATTGTTGACTTGGTGTCGCAGAGCTTGGGATGACGTCGTAACCCGTCGGGTGTAACACAAGAAGTATGAGAGGGTGTAAGTCGTAAGAAGTGAGTCGCTTATGATTTAGGAATGGCCCAAGAAGGAGTTTGAGGAAGAGAGATAGTTATACGAAGTTGCAAGGAAAAGTCCGACAGACAAGACAATTGCGCGGCAGGCTGAGACTTGGAGGCGGGGCTGCCTTGAAGCAGCTACAGCTTGTGACTGATCGGGAAGGGTCACAAGGACTTTCAAGACTTGGTTGATGAATGGGTATAAAGACAATCAGATAACAGATAAATAAGCTTATATCTAAGAGAATGAATTATTCTCGAATAGCACAGAGACAAAGAACATTCCTGTACTTGACTTATTTATTTACTTACTTACTTATGTTACTTGCTGATCGAAACTACGAGTGCTCGGTCTCGCATTAGTGACGTACCAAATCCGCCCAACGCCACAACCGATACTCAAAGCGGCTGTGCAGATTCTTTACCTTAGTGTCGCTCAAGTGTTACTATTCTAGTCCTGCTCCCTGTTAAGTTTATATGCATATCGGATTGCGACTGTCCGAGGACTGGCCTCAGAGATCAGTTTCCAATGGCGACTCTACCAATGGATGATGTTAAGAGTATTAAGCATGTTCATCCATCTTTAAACGCGCGTCCTGTGAGAAGCAGATCGTTTGAGCCCCGTCCTTTGCGTCAGCTTTGGGCCTGATATTTCATTCCATTGCGTATACAAGTACGGATATCACATTATCAAATATACAGGGTATGATTTTTTATTGTAGAGAACTGATACTCTCTACTCTCCTCTATTTGTCTAACAGACTGCGAAAGCGCCGTGAGATGCCTAAAATTCCAGTTGCTAGTCCGCGCCGGCTGTGGTGTAGCCATTAAACAGTGCCAAATGCATACATCGTCCCTGAACGCCTTGTATCCAATGCAAATTCAATGCCATGTCCTTTTTGGTGCGCCTTCTTCTGAAATTCATGTCATAGTCCACCTTTAATGATGCAAGTATGTTCGACCTCTTCCTCTCCCTTCGATTGCAAAGGTCCCCTGGTTATGCGTAGCTATCGTCGCGCTTCCCCAGGCTCCCTCATGCCAGATCAACAACACGAAATCCGAACTTGACCTGGCAGGAGTAATTACAGTACTTATGTGCAAGGCCCTTACTTCGGGCCCGCGGCCACACAACACTTTCATCGGACCTATGGGTTGCATTGTGAATGAACCCATGTGTGCTGAGCGGTGTGTTCGAAGCCGATGGTTCGCAAATCTTTGCATAGTCTTCTTGCGCTTATTCGTGTATTCGTATCGTGTCATATCGATCTTGCAGACTGTCTTCAATCAAGGTCGTTTTTCGAAAGTCGTCGCAAGTGAAACAGTCACCGCCTTACTTTCGGTTAAAGTGTCAACTTGCGGACGTCAAACGCTCCCCATATTCATGATCCTGCTGCGGTCAGCGCTATGCAGGAGGAGGTACACGACTTTCTGCATTTTCTTCTTCGTCTGCTGCGGGGGGTCCTCGGCGCCTCCGTTGTCTTCGACGCTGATTTTGGAGTCGTGGTCGACAGCATGGGTACCAACAGCAAACGAAGCATGCGACGACAAGGCCAATGGCGAGACCGATCAGAAAGCCACGCATGATTTTCTCCCCATTGGAGCCTCCCTTGGCGATGCTCATGAACTTATCGCGAAATAGGTCATCTGCAAATGAATCTGAGGGATACACACTTCCCGTGGTGCCTGAAGTCGAAGACTGATCGCTCTCTGGCGATGAGGAATGGTCGCCGCGGGGCATAAGAGCCCATAGTGGTGAGACGGGCATGATGCCAAGATCGGGGTCTCACAAGGCCAATATGGAAGTAAGCAAGTGAATTGGGCGAGAATTAAGCTTAAAATTCTGTTGATATGTTTGGCCGATCGCAGAAATGAGAGTAAGTTGTGACACCTGAGAAATCGAGGAAGTGGCAGTTGTCGCTCCTATGTCCGGGTCATCCGAGAGTTGAACCGGAGCGGCAGCTACGGAGGAACGGCGTTGGGGGATCGACGATAGACAACCGGAACAGTATTTTGTTGCAGTATTGTTGAGAGATGAGATAAAGTAGAAGCCAAGGACCAGGTAACAGATCGAATAAAAATGCAGAGAAGATGATCGCTGTAGTTCGTGAATCGAGTCGTCAGAGATGAATATTGTCAAACCGCCAATAACTCAATCTGATGCACGGTGGAGATGCAGATGAAAGCATCGACGGTGATCAGCAGCTTCTCAAAGTGTATTCGTTATCATGAGCAAAAGATCACATTCCGCGGGACGAAAGAGTTCGAAGCGAAGAAATCGGTGTTTGATTTGTCTCCGGCAGAATCAACTTGTAACAAAGCCAAGATTTAGAAAGTCTGGAGGTTGAAGAAAAGTCGTGGAGACTTTGGGTACGTGTACCTGGGGGTTGGGATTGAGGAAACAGCAGCTTCACCTTCAGCTAAAACGCTCAAACAAAATCGGCATCGCCCCTCTTTCTCCAAAGAATCCAGGCAATCCACGCAGGGAAAAGACAATATCCCTGACAATTTGAGTGGAAAGCGCAAGGAGTAGGGGCTTCCCGTCCGGGGTGCACCTTCCGTTTGGGCTTTGGAGTGAGTTTGTGGTTTGCTCACTTCCACTGCTACTTGCACTTGCAATGCAATGGGCTTCTCCCCGAGGGTGCTGTTCTCCCTTGACCCTGACTCTGACTCCCTTTCAGCTCAGGTCTCTCCTCAATGTGCTCTGTCTTACATGCTTTGAATTGAACTCTTCTATCCTATTGTCTGGCCCATCCTCTTCACGTCTTATCAGGACGAGCGCCAAGACGTTGCGGGCTCAAACAGTCCATTCTTTTCAATGCTCAATATCCACAAGAACGTCGGTGCCAAGAGATGATTAACAGACTGCGTTTTCAGCCCCAACATATGGAACCGTGAATGTATTCAAAAGACAAACAATCATATGATGTTCCTGATCAAGCTCAAATAAGTCTCTTCACAACTGGTGTGATCATGAATTACACAAACCCTTCTCATTGGAGACATCGGTTTCCTTATCCTTGTCTTGCCAAAAGTTAACCTTCTAACCCCAGTCACTTTCACTGCGGACCCCAACACGTCATGCCAATAGCGGACGCCCAGTCGCTGTTGGTTGGCCGGCCCGGCTTTCAACGCTCCCCCGCAGGCCCGAAACCGCGGGGGAGATATCCCGCAGCCTAAGGAAAATGACTCGGCCGCATAAATAATATCCGACCTTGTCTATCTTTGACATTGGAGAATCTTGGGTCTTCAGGCATCAGTCGCAGATTTATAGACATCATCTCTTTCCAATTGGACACATCAAAACGATCCTTGCAAGAGACCAGTCTCGACACGTCGGCTAAATACATATATTTGGCTCTCTGATTGTCGAGAAGCTTATCTTATGCTTATTTCTGGACACCCGAATTCGGATGTGCGATCCGTCCTCGCCGCAAGACTCTGGCATGGTCTGAGGGAAATGGGAACGCAGGAGAGTTGATGTATATGAGCTAGCCTCCATCCTAAACAGCCAGAGACTTAACTGTTTTTGGCACCTCAGCTAGAGGTCATGGTTTTCTTGCTCCTTAAGGATAAGCTGAGTCTTCCCATTGTGAGAAACGTAATTAATATTGCATCCATGGATCCTGTCACAAAGAGTTCCCTTACTGCGTCATGGAATACCTTTCCCTCTTGCATCCATTGGATAACGGATTTTAAGAAGAACCGAGACGTCCCAGGCACGTCTCGAGACCATGGCAACGAAGCAGAGATTTGGTGTATCAATTCACATTTTGAACCCGTGTGAAAGGGCAGTCTAATCACGCAAACTGGAGCGTTGGTGACCATCAATCCAAATAATGCTAAAATTCCTCTTTATTTCTTTGAGACGAAAAGCTATGAAACCTCATTGTGGGTATACGTTCCTGAAACCCGATACATACAAAACGGCCACCTACTGACGTCCAGCATCAAGCAACTGTTGCAGCACGCAGGTGCTTCAATTTCTGCCCCTTAATGCACAGCTCTACCGTCAGAGGGTTGGTGAACGAGAGCATCTAAATGATTCTGTCCCGCTGAAGAAATCCTCCGACAACCTTGCACTAGCTTTGTCTCCTTGTTGTGAAAAGGAACTGGGCCGGTGGGAGCATAACGGGTTGAAGCCAAGCAGAGGGATGTCCAAAAGCAGCCCCAGAATATTAAACGAAGATCTTTCTTCAATGCCGAGGATGAATGAATAGGAGCTAAGTGTTTGTAAGGCTACAAGCAAAAGCCTGCGTCCCAAGTGGTGTTTAGGCTGTGGACAAGGCGTTGTCGTGCAACTGAGCTTTCAGTATGTACATCGTGGCTTCTTGACCTCCTGTCAAGCCATTTCTCTTATGCAGCATTCGCTCGGCGATTTCTTTGTGGCTCGTGTCCTCATCTGGAGTGTAGCACTCAACCGGAGTCTCGTGTGTTCTCGCAGGTTTCATGTCACGAAGTGCGATTGACATGACATTTCGCCGCTTGTGCACTGTAGCTCGGCGTACATAGGCGAGATCACCGGAAAACATTTTGACTTGACGGGGGTTTCTAGGATATCACAAATGGGATGAAAATACGAGAGATGTGGCTCATTATTGTAGGAGAGGGGAAATGGCGTCTAGCTGAGGAGCTGACCTATTGCCAACTGCTTTGGGATATGCGTCTATAGAGACTCGACACTTGGGCCACCAAACATCAATCCTGCCACCATGGTTCTTTGTTGGTAAGATTGTTGAATAGATAAGACGCTGTCAGACTATACTATATCTCATTAATTCTATCAGTGTTCCCTGCTGTGTACCATAAATTGTGCATCGTATCCATATATGTATACATCGTATTCACTTTTCACATGAAGAGCAATTTGCAGTATCGAAGTCGAACAACATATTCCAAATATGCGTCAAGTCACAATTGATAAATGTTGTGAAACAATCCATGGTTTTATTTGTTGAACCTGCAAACTGCCGCTTGTTATAGCCTCTCAGGTTGCTTGCTGGATCGTTCCACCCGCTCGGATCGCTCGCTTTTCGCGTTAAGTCAATGTTGACTAGATCCTGACCCGGCATGTATGGCTCTGATTTGTTTTGGCTAGAGGGAGAAATGCTCGGTCTTAAAGTGAAGACATTCTCTAGGAAGGACTCTGTGGCTAGAACATCCCTTTCAGTAGCTCCCCTGTCGATCAGACCTATTAAGGAATTGTTATTGATAGACAGGACAAGGGCAATGCAATGTTTCCTCAACGTACGATCACAGCCAATGTTTGAGTTACATTCGTGTCCCTCCAGATCCCTCATGCTAGGGGCAATTTAAATCCGCCGTATGTCCACAGACCAAGTAACAAAAAGCGATGCACCGAAATCTGAAGCAACGGAGCTTCCATGCTTGGACATATCCGTCCAAGCGTGCATCCTTTTTAGGTGCACGTCACAACAGATTTGGAACATTGCAATCAATCGGAGAAACAGTCTAGCCTAATAAAACCAAACACTTGAACCATCAATGCCCGTTGTATTGTAGAACCTAGAATGTAGATCCTGACAACGGCGAGTAACCAGGATCTCGTCCCACAATGAGTGGGCAGGACAAGGCAGGATGCTTGACTTGATAAATAGATAAACTCCTGCCTCTGTTCATTCCTGTTTTGGCTACGGAAGCGTCATCCTACAACATCGTTAAAATGCGCTTCTCGTCTATCTCGACGGCTCTTGTAGGCCTCATCGGATCGGTCATTGCTTTCGGTGGTATCGCTCCTGATAGTAGACAGTTCAGAACCTTGGAGCGCCATGGCCTTACTGTCTTCAAACATGCCGCTACCAATTCAAAGCTTGAGTATGTGACCAATTCAGGAATCTGCGAGACGACGCCTGGTGTTGGCCAATACTCTGGATACTTGTCTGTTGGTAAGTTGATCCTACTTGATGCCCTAAGGTCCTTTCTAATAAAATTAATACAGGGAAAAACCATAGCATGTGGTTCTGGTTCTTTGAAGCTCGTCACAATGCTGAGAAGGCCCCCCTCGCTATCTGGCTCAACGGCGGTCCTGGATGTTCCTCGATGATAGGCCTCTTCACGGAACATGGGCCTTGCCACTTTGTCAATAACGACACTGAACCATCTCTCAATCCTCACTCCTGGAACGAGTACGCGAACATGCTCTACATCGATCAGCCGATCGGTACTGGCTTCAGTGTTGGAACCGAAGATGTCAACTCTACAGCACAAGCTGCCCCTTATATCTGGAAATTTATGCAAGTCTTTCTGGACCGATTTCCCAAGTACAAATCCAGAGAATTTGGTCTCTTTACACAATCCTACGGTGGACACTACGGCCCTGAATTTGCCGACTACTTCCTCAAGAAGAATGACCAAATCGAGAAGGGTGATGTTGAGGGCCACAAGATCGATATGGTAGCCCTGGGCATCAACAACGGCTGGATCGATCCGAAGCGCCAGTTCAAATCCTACGCAACATATGCCAACCGCAATCCCTACAAACAGATTCTTAACAACAAACTTCTCACTCGTTTCATCGACGCCTACGATAAGTACTGTCTGCCCGTCATCAAAAACTGCACCCAACTTGAGGGTCAAGACGATGAATGCGCAGCGGCTGATGATGCATGCAACACCCAAATGTACACCAACCTCGAGATTGCAGGCAGAACCGATTTCAATGTCTACGATGTGCGTATCGGTAGGGATGATGTTGACCCGCCGGAGACGTTTCTTGAATATCTCACGCGGGCCGAGGTTATGGATGCGATTGGAGCCAACACCCGTTTCGCCGAGTGCAGTGACACAGTTTATGCAAACATGGCGACGACGGGAGATGGTCAGTGCCCCTACGACGGCGAAGTTAAGAATTAATGTTGACATGGTACAGGTGCGCGTTCATATATCGGGCCTTTGGCAGACGTTGTGAAGCGTGGCATCAACACGCTTCTCTGGGCTGGAGATACTGGTAAGTGGGAAGTTGGTGACACAAGTAGAACAGAAACTGATTTACATATCATAGATTGGATCTGCAACTGGGAGGGTGTCCTATGGGCATCTTATGCGCTCGAGTGGCCCGGCCAGAAGAAGTTTGTGGCAGCGTCCTTCAGCAATTACACGGTCAACGGCACAGCCCATGGCCGATACAAGACGGTAGAGAATCTGTCCTTTCTCAAGGTTTGGGAGGCCGGACATTCAGTGCCATATTATCGTGAGTACCCCTGATCTCGCCCAAGATTACGGGCTGACAAAAGAACAGAACCTGAGACTGCACTGCAAGTGTTCAAACAGGTTATGCAGAAGAAGCCGATCAAGGGGACCTAATGATATAAGAGCTCCGCAGAAATGATGTTTTTTTTTTTTTTTTCAAGGCGTTTAGGTAGACGGAGCCCTAGAACCACCTGGCCATGGTATTCGTAATGCATAATATCATTTTAATGTTTCATGCTTGTACCACCAGACCCCAACCATTGAGCATTTTGCATTCTAGACATCCTGCCTTGTTCTCGTATATTCATGTTTACACGCAAGATACAAAAGTAAATCGTACGCCAAGGCCGTACAGACTAATAGTGAATATGTAAGATAGGTTCAAAACTCCCCGTGCCATGCGGTTCCTTTGCTTTTCCTTTTCGTTACTGCGGCTTAACCTTTTCAAGACGTAGATCATTGATGACCATATACCGGCTAAGAGTGATCCAGCCATAGCGGAACCAAACCATCTGGCTTCTGTGCGCTTGTGTCATGGCGCTCCAAGCAGTGCCATAGGCACCACGACCAACGAGCTGGTTCATGAATACCAGACATTCGGGTCGCTCCTTATCCTGATCCTTGACACCAATGAATGAGAGTAGCGTGGGAACAAAGTCCATGAAGGCGGAGTACTTGCGCACAATGCCTACGGTGGAAAGGGTATATAGATCGACGGGGCTCGGCCACTCGGACGCGGTGGTAAGGGCCTGGATGAAGGATCTGGCACCCAGGTAGAGAGAGATATGGTTGGGATGAGAAGACACGCCATTGCTATCAAATGTAACGAGGATGTCAATGTTGGCAGTGGGCTTCAGGTTGTTCTTACGCTCCTGGCCAAATTTGGGCGCAAACGTGCTTCCTAGCAGACGAGCGATCAGGTTCTTGTCCCACATTCTCGTCATGGAATCCGGGAAGTCGGTGCTATAAGTGAGGTATCAGTCAGTTTTTGGAGCCACAAGTGCCAGTGATAGTGACCAAGGTATTCAACATACGGGTTGTCGACCACAAAAACATCGTCCTCGCTCTGCAGTCCCAGCGCCAGGCCGCTCTTGACCAGCTCCTTCTTGCGAACTTCTCCTAATCCGTCGGCATCTCCTATAACACGCCAAAGTCACCATCAGCCAAACCTGCTTTCAACCAATTTGTGTAGTCGCATCACGATGCGACTGCAAAGCACGGGTCGCTGCAGTCGGCTCATACCAGTGCTCAGGCATAGAATCTTGACGTGGTTTCCGTTCTCGGGTCGTGTGAGGGCGAGGACGGTCGGGGAGAAGAACATGGCTTCGTCGTCGGGGTGCGCAATCAGGAGACAAACTCGCTTGTTCTTGATGGTCGATTGGGCAGTGCTGGCTGTGAACATGTAGATGCCTGGCACCACAACGGCGAGGCCGGCGAAGATGTGAAGAACGTTCATATCTGCGGTCGCTTCGAATACGGTGCTACGGTTACTTTTGCGACAAGATTGCTAAAGAGCTGTGATTTCGGCTATTGGGTACTGGATGGAAGTGGATGATGATCGCTACAGCAGCGCAAGGTCTATATGAGCTGTGAGCAGGTACTAGAAGCTACACCAAGGTCAATTGAGTTGTTAAGAGCAAAGACTTGGCTCCTATCGGAAGCTGGTCGTGACCCGGGTCATAAACGAGTTGTGATGGCTGAGACAAAAGTGGCACGAGACGCGAGAAATAACAAGTGAAACTTGGTCATGGAGGGGCAGGAGCTCACGAGGCCGCAGATGCCAATCGCTAAGGCAACCCCCCATAGACCTGAGCCTAACGGTTCACCGCCTCACTAGACTGTCCCGATGCCTTAACTTAGCTGAAGCTCAAAGAGCCCCTCAATTTACAGAAGGTTAAGCAGTGGCGTTGAGCACGGCAGGGCCCGAAGCTTCCATCAAGGCGTCATGCGCTAAGCCCATTGGGGCAACCTGTTGACGTTGACGTTAACCTCAGGTGAATCTCAACTTTGAACTTTACTCAAAGTTGCCCAAGAGCTTCATCTTACGACACAACCACCATCAACTGCCGGCCATGGCCCGTCAGCGAAAAGAAAAGTCTGTTAATGACATTAAACTTCAGCAGCCAGATCGATCTGGTCCCACTAAGGAAACACTCGTCGATTTCGCAAAGGGCCGTGATCTCTTTGCAGAAGCTGATCGAAGACAACGCGAGCTCAACGGCGAAGGTCCCCTGTTGTCCCCTCGAACAGAACGTATCTTTGAGACAATACTATGGACTGGAGTCATTGCAACCGTGCATTTTACATTCGATGTCCTAGTACAGCGACAATATGCGATGGAAGTTGATTGGTTCGCTATTGTCCAAAGGACTTTTACAGCTTGGCTTTGTAAGATATCTGCGATCTATACCGATCTTCCCGCTAACATGATGTTTCTTTAGTGTTCATCGGCCTCTTTTACGTCTTGCATCCGCATTACTCCCATAAGTCATTCTTTCCGCTTGTTCCTCAAGAATATCAAGAGACTGTTCGTCAGGCCATATTCTTTGTCGCCAGCACCGTAGGCGGCTGTTACCTCATCCACATCAGCAACAACTACGGATACATAGCAGTCATGAAACAAGCTCCTCCTGTAGGCTGCTTGTGGGTATGGGCGGTCGTCGAGATGGACATCCTTTGGGCGTTTCCGAGTTTATGCATTGCAGTTGCATATGCCTACAAGAATGGATACGGTTTCCGATAAACAAAGTCTATTCTTCTGTTGACTTGTTGGGCTTAATCGCATCTCCCAACTCAGATGTTGTAGCGGAACCGCGAACCTCAGCCGACTCGGTTGACTCATTGCTCCTGACTGCGAGGTCTGTCAAGGTCCCGGCCCTTGAAAGGCCGGAACGATCACGCTGTGTCAACCGGCTGACCAAGTCTTCCAATCGATGAATCCTATCCCTCTGACTCTCAACTAAAGACTCGAGTTTACGGGAGCTCTCATCCATCTTCATCTCTCGCCACTTCGTCCTAGATTCCAGATCTCGTAATCGAGATGAGATCATGCTCATTTGCATGAATTGCACTCTCGCAGTCAGACCTTCTCGCTGTCTCACTAGCTCCAACGCTTTCGTCCTCACTGGCAGCCATGCCATGGCCACTGTTGTTCTCCCGTTCCAATTCCTCGGCATGAGTGTCCATGATTGCCCTTGGTCACCAACACTCGCCTTGGCCTCCGTCTCAGCGACAATATCGAGAAGACGCTGCTCCAGATTCAATAGATCTTCCATAACAAAGTTGTACATCTGGTATTCGGGTTGCTGTGTATGGAAACCTTCATGTTGGGCATTTATGGCTGCTACGAGATCCGCCAGCCAAGTAGATTCAGTTTTGTACCACGACAAAGATGTTTTGACACGGAAATACTCATCGTCGCTATTGCGAAGGAATGTCAGACGAGCATAGAATGCTGCAGCAATGGCGACGACAAAGGTCAGCATGCCCGCAACGTTGGCGCTTATGGAGAGGGGCGAGTCTTGCTGGCCATCACTGGAGTCCATTGAGTCTCACAGGTCAGACAGAGAGTCGAGGGCGAGTGTAAAAGTTCTGGTCTATGTTACGGAGAAAGGAATTCCAGCAAGCACATTTTAAACACCGTCAGTCAATTATATGGAGTGTTGAGTAAAGCCTAAAGATACCAGTCTAGCTGAGAGCTGAAACCCCTGACCAGCCATCATGTCATTCACGTGATACGGCACGTGATGCCGAATGAGACTCCTTTCTTGTTGTAAAGTAACGTAATGGTGAACACGGAGTACGTCGGAGAGGAATCAGGCTCAATAGCGGACATGGGTAAATGGTGACTTCATGTATCTAGGTCAGAATATGACATGATTCCTATATAATGCGCTATGTGATGCACCATGCAATTAACACCTCCTTATCATCAGTAGAATCATACTGGATATCGTTATCTATGCGAAAAAGAAAATGCAAATAAATCCGCTTTGAATGGAATCATCCACTACCTCGGAGCTCTTCCCCTGCTGGGCCGTGTCGAATCAGCAAATGTGATACCTCGTCGACCAGGCGGCACTCTCTCGGTCCCCTCGTCGTCATCACTGTCATCACCTCCATTGCCTACACCCAGAGCAGCCTCTCTTCTCCTCCTCTCAGCGGGTGTCTCGCCAGTCTCTTCTTCGCGTTCATCGTCCCCCTGAGCTGATAGAACGGCGAGACGGCGCTTGCGCTCAACGGCTGTCTCACCCTGTTCTTCGGACGGCTTGGATGGGCTCGAAGGGCCTGCATGCCGGGAAGGAGATGCGGCTGGAGCCTCCGTTGCCTTCGCCTTCCCGCTAGAGTGATGCTCAGCAGCCTTGGCAACCTTGATTGCAGTTTCGGGTGGCAGGTCCTGCTTGGCAACCTTCTTGACGGCTTGCGAGGCAGATGATTGCTCTACAACCTCCCTCCTTGTTCGTGAATCCAGCTTCTGTACTTCACGGATAAAGTCCTCCTTAGTCATGCGTTGACCAACACCGCCAATTGTGAATCGAATGGCCTTGTCATCGGCTGCTTGGTTCTCCGCAATAGACTTCTTCCTAGTCTGTTCATTTGAGCTGTTGCCTCCGAATACACCTCCAAAATTGGTCCAGCCAGGTTTGGCTGTTGTCTTCTCGCCGGGTGTGGTGCTAGGACCAGCTTCTGAGTTCTCACCCTTGGTCGTGGGCAGCTCATAGGTTTTAACGACTTCACCGTCCTCGTCTTCAACAATAATCTAAGTTTTGTTAGTTAATCTCTTCACATAATCCTAGGAATGCACATACCGTGTTTCCAAATTGGTAGGCTCTGGCAGGTTCGTGTCGTCGATCTTGGCCCTTTTCCTTGCGCTTTTCCAATTCAGTGTTGTAGACTTCACCCACCCTCTTTTTGAAACCAGAGATAGTCCATAGCTTGTCGTGGCCAGGCTTAACGGCTGTGATGGGCACATGGTCTTCGTCTTGTCTGTGAGATTCGGGAGCGGGTTCGACATCAAGAACGTCCCCGTCCTTGTCCTCAAATATCAAATCATGGCCTTCCTCGTATACATCCACGGGCTTGGGAGGTGTCTTCTGGCCGCTACTGCCGGCAGGGCTATCTTCTGCCTTCTCAATCTTGTCGGTATCCTTCTCCTTGGAGCTATCATCAGCCGCCAAAGTTGATTCGGTGTTGCCTTGTGAGGGTGATTCCTCTTGCTCGTACTGTTCTGTAGGGGATAAAGGCGTAGATGATTGTCGCTGGGGGAAGATTGCAGACTGAGCAATCGGTCCTCCGGGGCCATTGTCATCCCAGTTCTTATGCTTGCGCTTTCGCGACACAACCGATGACGAGCGGCTGCCACCTTGGTCTCGCTGTCTGCGCAAAAGATGACTATAAGGCCCGTTGGGAGGAACCAGAGCATCGGGAGGGAGCTGGGGTCCCTTCTCTTCGTCGATGGACGCCTCAGAGAAGGATCTAGCTTGAGATCTGGATTGAGAAGAGATTCGGGGTAGTCGGTTCATCCAAGATGGTCCATCTTCAGGAGCAGCTGTGTAAGACATGGTCAAACTCAAGGTGTTAATACGCTTTCCAAGGGTAAAAACGGCAATTGAGGAGCCATGGACGAGAATCGACGTGACTACCATGAAGCACACTATCGGCCACACGAGATATATGAGCTCATAATGATCGGTATTCTCGGGTGGCATCTCCGCCAAAGGTACCGGCTCGCCATGCTCCAGCTCAGCTCGTGCCAAGATCGCAACGAAGATGGCGCCCACGCCGATTGGGCCGAAATGGCCAGCGAACAATGCCTCACGCCATGTTTTGACGTCCGGTATAAATGGTTTGAGGGCCAGCATGATAGGAATCCGGCGGAAGAAAAGGACAAAAACGGCGATGACCACAAGACGCCATGCCATCATGCCAAATCGACCATCGTTGAACTGCGACCACGGGATGATGGTTCCAAAGTAGACGAAATAAGTCAAGTTAAGCAAAAGATCGATAACGTTGGAAACATGAGACTCTTCAGTCTTCTCGCCGAACCAACCGTCATTGGAGAAACCAACTCCTGCTGCGAAACCAACGAGCAAATCGTCCATGCCCAGGATACTACCAGAGCCGGCACACCAGAGCGCAACAACAAAGTAGAAGACCAGGAAACTCTCTCGATCGATGAGATCGCGCTTTTCGGCGAATTTAATACCGTGGCGAGCGATATAACCAATGACAAATCCATAGATGGCGCCGAAGATGCACTCGTAGAGAAGAACATACACAACGAAATGGAAGCTCACATCCTGTGCATCTCGCTTATACTGAATAAGGTACAAAGACAGATAAATGAAGGGGAATGCCATTCCGTCGTTACATCCAGACTCGGCGGACAGCAAATCTCGAAGATGCTTAGGGACTCGCTTTGCAAACTTGCCCTTTCCTACCACAGATGATGCCAGGACAGGATCAGTAGCAGTAACACACGCAGCCACAACAAGACTATCGAGCCAATCCAATGCAGGAATCATCCAGAAGATGAACAAACTGACGATGAGCCAGCCGAACGTCATTACTGGAACCAAAAGAAAGACAACAGACTTCCAATGGCGCTCCATGTAGAACTTGGGCAATTCGACACCGACGGCGAAACATTGAACAACAAGAACAATTCGGGAGAACTCGACGGTGACGATATCGGTCGAACCCCATTCCTGGGGATTGATCAAATTGGCTGCATGAGGACCGAATATTACGCCACAAAGGGTAGCAACTGTGGCTTCACCAATGTACATGCGCTCCTTGATAAAGGACGAGCAGAGCATGAAAAGAGAAGTGAAGCCGCCGAGGATAATGTACACCAAGTGCGGCTTGGTGATATCAAGATGACTCCACGCCATGTTGAGTTATAGGAATAAGGATACAAGAGGTTCGGTCGTTCGATTGGCCTTGACGGCGCTCGATACTTGTAGTGTCGCGATCTCGGAAGCGATCAAAGCAACGTTATCGCAAGGTGGAGGAAATCGGGCGGCGACGCCGCGATCAATTGTTGTTGGCAACTCGTATGCGAGTGAAGCGCAACGTCCACGAGATGGAGTAGGTAGTAAAACAGCGACGAGAGGGGAAGACCGTCAACAGGGACAGTTGGCCTAATGTCAATTGTTGGTGTAGGGAAGGAAGAAAAAGAATTTCTCAACGGCCGTCCAGATCAACACGCAAGAGCAAACCGTTTGATCCCCGTCAATCGGCGCCGGGCTCAAAAATGGCACAGGCCTTGTACAGTGTCGTCACAGGGCAACAATGCCTGTAAAGCCGGGATGGTACGCCACTCGGCGCCACAAAGGTCTCGGCGTGATGAGACTTATCGATGTTAATCTGGAGAGCAGATAAGGTATTCTCAACAGAATACAGCCACCAAGAATGACGATAGAAGTTCATAATCTCCAACGGCTTCCACTATAGTTTTTCTGTTCTCATCGGCTGGAGATTTGTGTTTCCGGAGGAGGTGTCTTCTAGCGCAAAAAATCGAGGTTCATTGACGAGCAAGGAGATCGTCACCATCGACACCCATCCCATCCATCTCACGACGCAACACACACAGCCAGTGAACGAGAAGGTACATGGTCAAGGAACAGGGGGTCCCAGTCGGATCAAGTACCGCCAAGAGCCTCTCAGTGGGGGCTCCGCGGGGCCATTTGATACGCCGCTGCTTTTATCCAGAATCTTCACGACACCCAAGCCGGACAAGACGGCAATATACCAAGACTCGAGAGGTCTATCGTGTTGTTCTATTCAATATTTCGAACCCGATACTATAAAACAAGCTTCAAGATATACTTATAGGCTCAACCCAGTTTAGACCCTTCAAATCGAGACTCAGATACAGTCTCACGATAACGGCCCAGATCACATCTCAATAAGCCCTGTCTTACTCGTCAGCTCGTCCTGTCCTCCATGCATCTCCCTTGTCCAACGCCATGACTTTATTTTCAATAACAACGGTTTGGTTCCACTTCTCGCCTCAACATGTTTCTCTCATACGCTATCCTGTATGCTCACCCATCTATATACGCACTTGTCTTATTATATCAAATTTCGATGAGAATGGCATCTGAAGCCTAACGACGCCTAATCAATAGTCTCACAAAAGCTACCAGGCCGTATCATGATATGATACGGGACCAATGGACGAGATATGCCGCTAGCCGTTGGTTGCTTGAATAGCCTCCAGCTGCCTGCCCGAGACGATAAAAGCAGCGTTCGCATACTATACCCCGGCAGTTCCGTACAAAGATAGAACCCTGTCCTTCGGTCTCCAACACGAATTAACATTCTCACTCCGAAGAAAAATGAACACAAAGAACAAGATTGTGGGCAATGGATATGACCACCTGAAGACCCTCCAGCCAATACCTGTATTTCTTGGCACAATAGCATTCCCTCAATGACGACTTTGCAGCGCTAACCTCGGTTTATCATCTCGAGTCACTTGTTCATCGTCTCGAGTGATAGACTGATCCGCAACACTGATCATCGTCACTGATGAGCATTAACGTCGAGCTGCATCGTCACCCCACGAAAACGTGCCCATTCAAGGCGCTTCTCTCGCTGCAAAAGGCGACCAAAAAAGAAACGACCCGGCTCTTGTTTCCTCTCTTGATTTGTGCATCTGTTCCACTAAAATTTCGTGTGAACCCCAGTTCCCAGGCTCTGTTGCTTTTGGCACATGGTTTGAGGGTCTGTCAAATCAAGGTTAATTTTTTACCGCTCCGGCGGCCATAACCGTAGACAACCTTATTTCCCTGTCCAGCTGCGAGATCGATTTTATGCTTATTATTTGTCACGAAACGCCCGAGCTGCCAATGGTTGATAAACGCGGCGTTGGAAACGGTCTAGTGAGGGTTCTTGGGGGTCTAGATCAGCAGCATTTGGCCCAGGTCCTTCAACTTCTACAGGCAAAAATCGCTCTGGCAACCTAGACTCCATCCAATGTCAATGTGAATCCGCAAGATCAAATTGAAACCATTGGCAATCGCCTTGGTTTGTTGACGTCAGTGAGAACGATAGAAAACACGCTACCCTGTTTCCAGCAAAGCTTCAGGCTCTTTTCACCTTGAATCTGGGTTTCTTAACTCCACAGCAATAACCGCAAGGTTAATACACCGCTCATTCTAGAAAGAGATCTGCGAGCCTCCTGTACGACTTGTGAGGGCATCGTGTCTCACACACACAACGTCTTGCACGTTGTGAAGAGAGTACCAAACTTGAAAGAACGTCAATTGACGTTGCATTTTGCAAGTCTTGGATATCTCTTGGAGATCTGGAGGACCCTGGATTTTGGTGCAGCCAAGAAGCCCAGAGATGCACCCCAGGCTCGTCAGTCACTCGGCGCCAAGGGCCAAGCTCTCATGTGAAGTCGCCAAGAGGTAAAAACGCACCAGGTGGTGCAAATGCACAAAAACATGATTTGACGATAGCTTCATTTTATCGTGATGGAGTCAATGCATATTTCGTGTGCTGCAGAGTTTTGTGAAGACGAGAAACTCATTGGGCGCGACGCGAATGTGTTACTCGGTCACAATGCACAACCTTGCGATATACTTCAACGCAAGCCACTGGGCATCATAAACCACTCTTCTCAAATCACATGCATCCTAGGCCATTCTTGACGAATTCGATCTTGAAGGGTATTCTGTTATTTTCCGGCTATCTAAATGCATAACGACGTGAGCTTCTCTCACTTCCGTTGAGTTCTATCTCAAGTTGTTACAGAAATTTACCAACTCCCTCGGTCAAACAAGTACAGTGATCCTACACCCCTCGAAATTGAAACCAATTACCAGCTAACTCTCTCTAGTTGACGACCATATACATGATAGCAGACATGGCCAAAGAAGCACACATGAACCCAAAGATAGGGCCATGAACAGAACCACCAGCCGTTGTGGGCGTAGGGGTTAGCTCCTGGCTGGCTGACGCCGCTGTATGGCTAGCAGCACTCGGCTTTGTCACAGAGGTCATCATGCTAGGAGGAGCAGGCATGGGAAGAGAGCCAGTTGGCTGGTCTGTGTCGATTGCAAGAACAGTGCTCTTGGTGGCAAGGTCCTCGTCCACCGAAGACAGGGGTGGTCCATCTAGACTACCGTTTGACTTGTCGTCTAAAGTAGTGTGGCCAGTCTCAATTAAGACATTCTTCAAGACCTTGGTAGAAGAAGCAGATGTTGTTGTTGTGGCTGGGGGCTGAGTCTTCTCAGGCTCGGGCTCCTGTTTGGGTTGAGTCTGAGGTGCAGACTCGGGTTCCGACTGAGGCTCATCAACATCTCGACAGAGAACAGCGACAAGATTGCCCTTTTGACCGCGGCTTAGAAGCGATTCTGAGCTGGCTGACACATCACCACATGATGCTTGAATGAAGCCCTGGGCTTGTTGAACTGAGTCCTTGCAAGCGACACTGCATGCCTTGCCATCGGTGAAGTCTTTGGGGGTGCATTGGGAGAGTGGTGTATCGTAGGCTTGAACACAGGTCTCTGGGAATGACTTGTCACTGATAGACTCAAAGTCTGACAGCTTGAGGGATCCTGCTGAGGCGGAACCAGCCATGAGGAGAAAAGACAGCTGGAGCCATCGTCTTGTAGATTGTCCAGTCATTGTGAAAGAAGTTTGTTGTCTTATTTTGAACAGTAAGAGCTATAGTTTTTCGGAAAAGAAATGCTTCAACGACAGAGGTATCGAGAGTACACGGTCAATTATATGATTGAATGATTGTGGCTTGGCTCAAGCACGAAGCATTGATATCATTCGATCAATAAACTGGCAACTCAGTTGAAACGCGCTAGGGTGCTGACAACCAGGCTGATGGGACCAACACACTGAGGGATGTGGTCTCGAACGACGAACTGAAGCTGATCGTGGGCAGGGAAGGTTTATGCGTTGTGTTTTAGTGAAACTACCCTTGGGAAGATCGTTTCAGCGGCAAGATTGAGTATAAGCCTCGAACAGATGGGATGTTTGGGGATGATCAAATAGATTAGTTGTTTGTAAGAGATGTATCGATGTTTAATGCTTCTGAAAATGGAAGGAATTTGATCGGCGTTTCGTGATGAAGTGTTTGCGGAAACGGGAAATGAAGGTGTCGTAGGTGATGGTTGTCTCGATGTTGAGACGCGCGACAAGTGAATTAATGAGGGTGTAATGCGGGCGATAATGATCGATGAAAAGACAAAGACTGCGCTCGAACAAATAAAAGTAGTGAAGATGAAAGAGAGTCCAAGTATTGTTTGTGTCTTGATGGAGTCAAGCGTCCAGTGTACAGCACAGCACAGTCTTGCAAGTGTAAGGCGAGGGAGCACAGCTTTCCTCTGGTTTCACAATTGAAACGAGTGTTGATATATGTTTATTCCTATGTCGAAAATGGGAACAAAGAAAGGAATACCGAAAAATGGGGAGAAGGGTGAATATTTAAAAAAAAAATGAATGGGATGCACAAAATATCGGGCAGATAGTACAGCATGGGGAAAGGGCTGAAGGAAGAGGATGGAGAGAGACAGGATGATCAATCAGGGAGAGGAACTATAGACTACATACTATGGAGCATCTTTTACAGAAGGGGATATCTAATGCACATCACTAGCTCAGAATCTGGTCAAGACGGCGCATCACAATACAAAAGCACCGACATGTCGTGAGAAGAGGGCCAAGCCATTGGATGGGCTCCGCAATGATCATCAGGGGCGTCTCTTGTCAAAGTCTGAGCCTGACGTCACACGAGCCATGAGATGTTGAACTTATTGTGTTTGTTCTTGAAACGAGAAGACTTACGACGGGTAGAGTACAGCATTCCTTGTGCCATCTGAACGGCGTGTTTGTCCTCGTATTCTTCTTCGAGCCCTCGGTCTAGACGAGACTGGATGAATTCACAGAGAGAGACTTTGTTCGAGAGACAGTTCACACGTCAGACTTGTTTCAGAACCGTTTGTTTCGGTTTCATTCGTGCCGACGCACAGACGAATCAAAGCCTCGAGCGGGGACGCCCAAGATGCTGAGAAAAAAGGAAGAGAGAGGCTGCTCGAGTCAGAATTGCTTCTAGCCTAGTGTGCATGGAAGGTTCTTCGACTATCGCTATAGTTGAAGCCTTTTATCGATAATATTTGCTCAAATATTATCGAATAGTCCTGCTGAGGAGGCATTATCGAGTTCTCATCCCAATACTTGGACCCTTGCTGAATCCCTGCAATAATATTCGGCCCCCAGAAAATTGCATCCTTTGGCGGATCGAAAAGTGGAAATGCCGTCCCAACGGCGACATGGTACGATCAGAATGTGGCGCTGTAAACTTCCAACAAAGTCCTCTTTTTAACAATCTCAGTCAGCTTACGAACAAAATACGAGAATATTTACATCCAACAGAGAATTCTGAGCATTCGTGGTTTGTTTGTGCTTGTTTCAGAGTCCTCGGAAACCGTTCGGCAGTCACATAGATCAACGCTTAGATCAGCTCCCTCTAACCCATTTGCTCACAAGATCGACTGCACTATTCCGCCAAGGGCACGACCCTTTGAATCAAGTCGCCCATTTGAGTAAAGACACGACATATCAGGCAATGCGCTCCCTTTCTGCCTCGGCAAGTCAAGGGGGAGTTTATTCCGGCTTCGTCCAGGGGGAGTTTGTCCTTTTTCTCTCTCCTTCTCGAGAACTTGTGATATCGTCAGGCAACGGCTTTTGAAGCGTCCGGTCTAGATGAATACCCTAGCTCAGCCACTTGGACGCAAGTTCCAAGGGTTGTTTGCTGCCACTAACACACATGTTGCCAGTTACGGGTAACACCAGAGCTTCAAAGGAATGCTAGCCAATGAGGATGTTGAATAGCATCGTCCCTTCAAGCCCCATTCGCGATCTAGACATGATAATTCTGGACTGGTACACAAACTTCATCGTTTGCGAACTAGTTGAGGACAACGGCTTTGTCTGTTCATGTTTCGAAGTCTGTCACTTGCCCCCTTCAGAGTGCGCCTCTTGAACTTTCTTGTACGGTTGAACTCCTTTTCGATGAGCCCAATTGTCTTGCTGGTCATTTGAAATTGACAGGGTTGTGATGGACTCAAGTTCAGCTACCCTCGGGACGATGCTACCAAATCACGGCTTCGACGTCATTGACGTGTGATATTACAAGATGCTCCCAATATTCATTGATGAGACAGAACTTATACAGTGGGATCATCTCATATTTCACCCTGTCATCTCCTCGGATCCGCCAAGATGGCTCGGAACTGGAGTCTAATCTCGCCAAAGAGAGATCGACACCTCACTTTCGTCACCACGATAAGAAGGGGAGAGGAACTCAGAAAACTGCCCCTCTAACTTCAAGCTTTGGGTTGAGTTCATACCTCCCTGGAAAACGAATGCACTTCGCTTTGCAATATTGGCTAAGCGGCAGTTTACGTCGTGATGGTAGGAATGGAACATTATGAAGTAGCAGGGCCTAGTCAATAATAAGGCGCAGCAGGAGATTCGAGTAATATATTTAATATTGAAAGGGTCACTTCCATGTCAAAGCGCTGTTGGTCACATCTCTGTGCGTCTGCAGCGCTTTGAAGTTTGGACTGTGGGCTAGCACACTTTTCAGGTTGGGGTCAAGTACGAGGACTCTGGCATGTCCTGGCATGTCTGTAGGTTATGGCCATGCACCAGCCAATTAGAAAACATTTTCGATGATAGAAACCGCATTTTCTCGGCCATTTTACTGTAATTACCTAGTCCATTAGGCATATCGTCAAAAACTGTGCACGCGGTTACTGGTCTAAGCACTTAAAGACAGCACTTTACAAAATACTTGTACTGCGAGCCTTCAGTTGACTGGGAATACCAACAATTTGCCTATTGGGGATTGTTTATTATTTTATGTAAGCTTTTAATACAAGTTAGTCTGTGTTTCCAGGCAAAGATTTTGCGGCAGCTTTCTGTTGAAGCCGACGTGAGCTCATGATAATTGGCCGTGTGCCATCGGTTGTGGTAATCGTCCTGTAGGGAGCCGTCGCGTCGCGAGTCAACAATGACATGATCCATGATTATCACGGGAACCCCGGCACGCAATTGTGGATGTAATGACACAATAGGTCTGTATAACCACGGCCTAGGTCCAACTCCAACCTTGACTTTTCATCATCATTCATTCTTCGCAAGTTCAAGGACTTTACATACCAAGACCACAACCTTTCCAGATCGAAAATATTTCTCTTACCCTGAAGCCTCGCCGAAAATATTTTTTCACCGTGCGTGGCTATATTTCAAAGTTATGACGGCTATCTGCAAGAACAGGATCGATAGCTCAGTGGTAGAGCGAGGGATTGCAGATCCCTAGGCCGCGTGTTCGAACCACGCTCGGTCCTCTCTTTTGCCGACCCAACGGCCCCACGATCTGGCGTCGTGTCCTTTTTTGTGCCTCAACGCCACGTCTGCATCTAAGACATATATGCACAACCAACATCGCCAGAAACAGAGATAAGTCAGGGATCGATAGCTCAGCGGTAGAGCGAGGGATTGCAGATCCCTAGGTCGCGTGTTCGATCCACGCTCGGTCCTGATCTTTTGTCCTCTGATGAGGATGACTCAGTCTTTTTGCTTTGGCCGATGACTCTGCTCCAGACGACCACGACGTGCATGTTAGCCAAGAATCGCCTCAATTGCATTGTGTGGCCAGCGGCCAGTCTGGCAGGGCCGCCTGCAAAGGACCAGACTCCTCACTGATATAATTTGCCATCAACCAGACACCGCCAGCAACAAGAGGGACATCTCCCCCTACTGTGCATTATACACAATCACTGAACACTTTGTCACTCTACCGTTCTGATTATCTTATTATTTGAAATTCTCAAACTTCAGCACACTGGTTAAATGACTACTAAGCCCGAGAACTATCTAATAATTCATTTAATAGTTATGCCCTTGTCTAGTGTAAGCTATGGATGCTCCTTCAGTCTACAGGATATTGACAAGATCACTTGAAATTTGATGAACATTAACACCAAAGTCTGAAGGGGAAGTCTGATATCCGTGTTAGCTTCCATCGTATCGTAAAGAGACATACAAATCTTCTTACCTGAAGGTACAGAATACCGTCCTCAATGACAGTCTCGTTGTAGGACCTCTTGGTCTTGTCTACAACACGGACATGAACAGCATGCTTGTCCATGGCCTCGAGGAGTCCCTCCTGAAGCATATCATCCTCACCGAACTTGTCATACTCAAGCTGAGAGACCAAGCCTTCAAGATAGGAGAAATGAGATCTTCCAAAGTTTTGCTCCCAACCACTATCAGCACTAGCCTTGCCCTTGAGCTTTTCGAAGTTGGCTTCAAAGTTAGGGACGATGGTGATCTCTTGACCAAGAATCTTGTTCAGCTTCTCCTGAATCTGCTGAACGTTGGGGTCATAGTCCTCCCTGATAGAGGCCCTGGCAACAAAGCTCATGGGCCGAACAGTTGAAGGAGCCTCGTTCAAGGCCTTGGTGATGTTGTTGCTGTCAGCAGCATAGTTGGTGTTGGTACCCAAGTTGCCCTTGGTGAAGAGGATGATAAGTTCACCATCAGGACCAACCTTGGTTCCACAGTAAGAGACAGTGTTCTTCTCATCAAAGTCCATGGTCAGGACATGGCCGGAGCAGATCTCATTAATCTCATCCTTAGCCCCGTCTCCATTTCGGTCAATGAAGTACTTCAATTGATCTTCAACGCCCTCAACATAGCTAAATAGAAGAGGTAACAGTTAGCAACTTATTAATGATGGCCAATTGTTACACTAAGACATGCTTCTTGCTGATAACGACCAAGGCGAACGGCTTGAAAGAGAAACGAACCTGACAATGAGATCACCCATGGAGGTGTGGCCCCAGGAACCCTCCTCGGCATAAGGATAGAGGGCTTTGGGATCAATGTTGATAGTCCATGGCTGACCAAGAATCTCTGAGAGCTTCTTTTCGTGGTCCGCCTTGGTGTTCTCCCAGCTGTCTCGGACTGGGGTCTTGTTAGTGATACCGTCACGACTGGTCTATGGAAGATACCTACTATTCTTGCGGACAGCAAGGGGCATTTTCTCAGCAGGTGGAAGTCGAGACATGATGACAGAAGGAGATCTTAATTGTGAGTTGGTAGTCTGATTTAGAGAGTTGTTGATACTCAGATCAAAGTCTTGCGGTGCGAGACTGGCTTTTATGCTTGTTTCTGGCATCTGAACCCCTGACGACCTGCCATATCAGCCTAGTCTTAGAGTCTCAACCGGCAACTGATGTGCCGTTATAATCTGAAACTAGACTGTGTATACAGTAGTCAAGCTGCAAGCGTGTAACACTTGACAACGCCAACCATTACCATGACAAGGCTTCAATTCAGCCTGTGGCCAATAGCACGTGCTGGAGTCAAGGGCAAACATACATTTCGCAGAGTTGACCAAGTTACCCATAGCCACATGGCGTTTTCCCCATGCCGAGAGCTGCCTAGATTGAGGACCCTGCGTGTAGCTGCCTAAGCTCTATTGGAAGGCTGCAGATAGGAATGTTGGGGAGAAATTGCGGTGATGGTTGGTTTTTAATCTGCCTTACAACGCCAAAACGCCCAGCTGAAAACATAGCGCTGCTTAGCGTGTGATACCCCGACCAGCGTGAAGCCGCATTCCCCTGGCAGAAAGAGGAGTATCAGCTTCAGGGGTTCACTTAACCGACGACGGGTAAATAATAATGGAGATACGAGTTCACTATCTCTCTCTTCATCGTGAATTTTCCTCATCTCAAGATTGAACTCTCCATTGCATATCGTAGCATCAACCATGTCTATGTAAGTTGACCTCCACCGCCTTTGTCTCTCATTGGCTGGTTTACTGACTTACGCAACTATCAGCCCACTGAAGGCCAAAGTCTCGATCCGCGATAATTGGGAAAGGCCCGAATGTTGTGCTCAAGAGTCTATGAAAAAGCTGAAAGACGTGCTCGGTCTTGATGTTTACTGTGAACCTCAATGGCAAATTCTTGTGTCCGAGCTAGAGAGCTTTTGGGAAGACAAGGGCGAGCTAGTTTCTTCAGTGGCATCCTTCATTCATGTTTGGTTTGAAGCACTTACCGAGTTGCTTGATGATGAAGCTCATGAGGCCTGGACGGACACTCTCCTTACGAAAGTTAGAGAACTGACTTCGAGGTTGAACTTGACGGTTGAGGTATGATACTCACAGTTGATGCGGGTTTGAAGCTGACATGGTATATCGCAGGTATCAGAGAATCAACGACCTTCAACCAAGTGGTCTGATGCACAACTTGGATTCATTCTGTATATCCCCAAAGATCTGGTACACCAGCCATCTCAGTATTTCGGTCTCTTTAAGGAACAGCTTCTTGAATGCCTCGAAGAAAATCGGACGTCCAAGACGTTGTCCATACACTCCACCACGGGCGATGAATGGGCAGATGTTGGAGCAGAAGATCGAGAAGAAGAGCCTGCAAAACCTCCACAAACAGGCAATAAAGCACCAGCTGTTGATTTTCTCCCAGACCCCAACACTATGCCGAAGCCTAGTGCACTTTTCCAGCAAGCTCCCTATCACCTCTTCGTGTATACCTCGACATCAAACAGGAGCCAGAAGATTGAAATTGAATGTAGTCACAGCCAGACTTTGGAAGTTTTGGCCGAGTACTTGAAAAGATGGACAAAGACCAATGTCAATCGCGCAGATAAGGTCAGTATCTCTTGCGTCTATTTCATTTTGCAAGGACATATCTGACACATCCTAGCCTCCCGCGGTGGAGATCACACTCAACCACGCCGCCTCTGGCTTTGGACTCGAGTGTGATAAACTTACTCTGCACTGTGAGAACAGATATGGACCTATCTATAACATATCTGCAGCTGCAATTTTGAATTTGGTTGAGGGAGTGTTTGGGTATGAAAGAGTCTATGGCGATTCTACTTCATGGCACTACCGAAGAGACACGCCCTTCAAGAAGCGATGAAGGGTGAGATTTCGATCAGCTATGTGTTTTTAGACATTCATATATGTTTAGATATAGTTCAACGATGATTATAGAACGAATAGCAAAAAGAGAAACATACAACACCGAGGATTCGCTGGTCGTCACCGACCCAACTACTAATCCNNAGAGCGGACGGGATCCCGAGTTGTCTGATAGCTATGGTCGTATGTGCTGAGCTTCGTAGTTGCTAGACACGATAAGGAAAAGTCTTGTTGGCTGCGACGCATGACTTGATCAGGGGGCTACCAATCCGGCTCCGACAACTGAATACAACAGAGGGTAGCAAAACCCATTATGATCAAACTAAGTTTTGATTCTGCAGGTCGAGTGCAATCTTTCTCTAAGAATCAACTATTTCCCGGAACGAACTGTGACGTAGAGTTGCTTCAACTCCCTTCAGAGGCCAAGTACGAATACGAATGCGACAACAGTCAGACGTATTCGGCATCATTATAACCTTCCTTTGCGGTGGAAAGAAAGATATCGACTCCAGAAACATAGAAAAAACCCAATTCATTGATGATTCAGGCTTACGATTGGCGGAAACCCATTGGTCAAGACTGAGGCCGCGGATTCTTAGGCGTATCAGGATGTGATAGCCGAGTGTACGCTCCAAGGCTTTGACCTAGGACGAACCTTGGCTCGCGTTAATGGGATAGTTGAAGCCAGTCCGGGCTGAGAGATAGGAGTCACAATGGAGCAGATGGAATTGTTTGTCTCAAAGAGACGTGACTCTCCTTTTGTCTGCCTATATAAACTCACCGATTCCCTCAACTCCACAACTCATCTGACAAACCGCAGCCATCTCTTCTCTTTCCAAATGTTTTCACTCCTCTACTACCCTCTATGGGTCTTTGCTTCCTGCCTAGCCATCATCACTCTCAACGTCTTATACCAGAAGCTCCCTCGAAATACCAATGAACCTCCATTAGTGTTCCACTGGCTTCCGTTCTTTGGCAATGCTGTTGCTTATGGACTCGATCCTTATGGCTTCTTTGTGAAATGCCGAGAAAAGGTTGGACTCACGTCTCTCCTGTGATTTAATTCTGGTGCTGACTCTTCCTTAGCACGGCAATGTCTTCACCTTTGTCCTCTTCGGTCGGAAAATCGTTGCCTGTCTTGGTGTTGACGGCAATGATTTTGTTCTTAACAGTCGAATTCAAGACGCCAACGCCGAAGAAATCTACGGTCCATTGACAACGCCTGTCTTTGGTAGCGATGTCGTATATGATTGTCCCAACTCCAAGCTCATGGAGCAAAAGAAGTTTGTCAAGTTTGGCCTTACCCAACAGGCTCTTGAGTCCCATGTTCAGTTGATCGAACGAGAAGTGCTGGAGTACATCCAAGCTGTCCCATCATTTTCTGGAAAGTCTGGCACAGTCGATGTATCCAAAACAATGGCTGAGATTACCATCTTCACTGCTGCCCGATCACTGCAAGGCGAAGAAGTTCGACAAAAGCTTACAACTGAGTTTGCAGGTCTGTACCATGACCTCGACCTAGGCTTTACTCCTGTCAACTTCCTGTTCCCTTGGCTACCTCTGCCTCGCAACCGACGTCGAGACGCTGCTCATGCAAAGATGAGAGAGACCTACATGGACATCATCAACGAACGAAGAAGACGCGGAGGAGATTTGGAGAAAGGAACTGACATGATCGCCAACCTGATGAGTTGCAAGTACAAAAACGGGCAGCCGATCCCAGACAAGGAGATCGCGCACATGATGATCACTCTTCTCATGGCCGGACAACACTCTTCGTCTTCTGCCAGTTCATGGATCATACTGCATCTGGCTTCATCCCCTGAGATTGCTGAGGAACTCTACCAAGAGCAAGTCATTAACCTGAGTGCTGGCGGCATTTTCCCACCCCTCCAGTACTCAGATCTCGACAAGCTTCCACTTCTCCGGAATGTCGTCAAAGAAACACTTCGCGTTCATTCTTCTATCCACTCTATTATGCGAAAGGTTAAGAAACCCATGCAAGCACCTGGATCACCTTACACCATCACCGCGGACAAGGCTATCCTTGCTGCACCAATTGTTACAGCGTTGAGTGATGAGTATTTCCCAGACGCCCAAAGATGGAATCCTCATCGGTGGGATAACAAGCCCCAGGAGGAGGCCGCGACGGACGATGTCGTTGACTACGGCTACGGTGCTGTATCTAAAGGAACGAAGAGCCCATACTTACCCTTTGGTGCTGGCCGGCATCGATGTATCGGAGAGAAGTTTACTTATGTTAACTTGGGCGTTATTATCGCGACTCTGGTGCGCAACTTCAGACTGTCGACTCTTGATGGCAAGCCTGGTGTCCCGGCCACTGACTACACTTCTCTCTTCTCAAGACCAGTCCAACCTGCGTACATAAAATGGGAACGCAGGAAGGCTTAAATAAGGGGGGAGAAGAGTAGATCGTACGAATAAACGAGCTCAATAGACAACTTAGGGTGAGTGCATCACATATCGATAGCATATCCGAAATGGACAACATAATAATAGCTACTGTTTCTATTGTAGAAGTTAATACAAAAAGAGGAGCATGCGCACGGCTTCGTTTTCATGTTCTTCAATGAATCGTCACCCTTAGGTATCACCTAGCAACCATGGTATATAAAAAAGATGCCCTATTTGCACAATTCCATCTTTACTGTCGCGAACCGCCTTGTCCGTTGGCACCGCCGGCACCGGGACCTCCAGCACCTCCGAAGGGGTTGCCACCACCGCCCATCATGTTTCGGGCCCTAAAGATTGAGTTAGTGACCGTGAAAGTGACGTGGGCCAAATGGGTAACTTACATCTCTCCGATCTGAGGGTCGGACATGAGGCTGTTCAGGTCAGGCATACCACCACCAGTTGAGTAGCGGTCGGCCATCTCGCGTAGACGGGGGTTGCTCATGAGGTTGTTCATAAGGTCAGGGTTGCTCATGAGCTTCTGGGCCATGTTCGCGAACATTGGGTTGCTCATGATGCTACCGAGATCGGGCATACCACCGCCCTGGCCACCGGCACCACCACCGCCGAACATGCTGGCAAGATTACCAAGATCGGGCATGCCACCAGCACCGAGATCACCACCGGCGCTAGGAGAAGCACGGGGAAGAGAGTCCTCCTCAGCCTCCATCTCTTGAACACGGCGCTTGGCCGTCTCGTAGCCCTTCTTCATAGCGTCAGAGCCACCGTTACCCTCATGCTGGATACCGCGGTCGTAGGCCTCCATAGCACCACGAGCGTCGCCTAGAGCGAAGCGAGCAAGACCAAGTCGGGACCAGGCCTTAGTATAAGCGGGGTCGATGGCTACGGCAGCCTCGGCGTCAGAGCGGGCGGAAGCGTGGTCCTTGTTGGCCGAGTGGGCAGCGGCACGGTTGGAGAGGTAGACAGCGTTGTTTGCGTTAATAGCCAGAGCCTGGGTGTAGAAATCGATGGCAGCACGGTAGTCCTTCTGGGCCATGGCAGCATTTCCCTTTGACTTCAGGGCCTCGGCCTCCTTCTTCTGCTCGTCAGTGAGCTCGACGGGTGCAGGTGTAGGAGCAGCGGCGGCGGGTTTGTCGGCGCGGGCCTTCTCGAATACAGAGTAGATCTGGAGGAGGTTCTGAGATCCGATGGCGGCTTGGACAGCGGAGGTATCCGAGGGATCGACCTTGAAGGATTCGGCGATACAGTTGATAGCCACATCGATGGAGTCCTTGTCGTCGGCGGTGAGAGTGCCGTCATTTGTCGAAGCGGAGAGGAAATCGCAGATAGCGAGCGCCAGGCGCTGCTTGGAGTTGTGAGTAGACGCCTGCAGGAGAGTATTAGCCACATGTCAAGAGTCATGACGAGTATGCAGTGCAGCCGTTGTTGATACTGCGGGGGATTGAGCTGACCATAGCGAATGGAAAGAACCTGAAGGACAGGTTTAGAAGGGAAGTGGGAAAATAAATGGATGGAAGGCAGAAGATACAAGTCTAACAGAAAAGATCCAATTGAAACAAGAAGAGGATATGATTCGGTGAGACAAGAGGTCAACGTAGATCTCAGAAGTGCAAGCAAAAAAGGGCCCCGCGGTTGAGGCGTCGTGGAGTTCGGGCTGGAAGGTTCCACGTGGGGCCTGGGAGCAGCCGAATCTGTGCTGGAGCTGCGGGAGAACGACATCCGACAGTCAATCTTAGCGAGATACCTAAGTAGGTAGATAAGTAAAGTGTGCCAAAGATCCATGATATTCGTAACCAAACAATTATACTTTGACTTTTAATGCCGTATGAATAGCACCTCGTGCAGCATAGTTTCACTTGAGGGGCTGACATTCATCGTATCATGCTGGCCAATGAACATATCATCAACACATAAATTTCCTGCGAATCTAAATGCATCCGTAGCTTCAAGAGTTGAATGGTTTATTCTGGTGTATCTCTGTAGTATCTCGCTATTGCAATGCCCCTTCACTCCTGAAGCAGAAGCCCCTGGTCTGGCTACACAAATCCATAACGCCGGTTAATGCAATCATCATAATAGCGTCCGTCCGTCCCTCTCTCCAGAGCGGGCATTACCCATCTCGAGCTTCTCATTTCCCATCTCGAGCTTCTCATTTCCCAGCTCGTCGTCGGGCTCTGTCAACGTTCTTGACCTTCCTATTCCCAATAGCAGCTACCTTGCGGTACTTGGTATACAGTCTAAGAAAATCCTTGAGCACGACGTAGAGGCACCCGCCGACGAGACTTCGCCCCCATTGTTGCTGGAGCAGTCCCGGACGCATAGTGCTTCCCCGTGGAAAGGAAGATGCAGCAGTCCATTGCTTAGGGAGGGCTAGGCGTAAAAGCTCACCCATGGCAAACGACACACCAGGAAGGATCAGTGCGCTTACTATGGCATTAGATACTCCGGATAGAATCGTTCCTAGACCCGGACGGCGGGCAGGCGGCGCTTGGGGAGCTTCATGTTGGTTTTGTTGAGCAGCTTGATCTCCATTTCCTGCATCGGGTACAACACCTGGGACGGCATCTGCATCCTGGGCTGGTTCTTCGGGAATACGGGCTGGGTTATGAGGCTCGTCTGCTGCCCCTTGAGCCTCCTCACCTGTTGGACGCAGTGCAGGTACATCGTCGGCAGGTCCCTGTGGAGCCATTTCGTTTTGTCCTGCTGGCCTAGCATCAAAGCCTTCTTGGTCATCTCGATCAACCTCCTCGATGACCAGTTCGATGACAACTCCTCCGCCCTGCTCACCATCCGCGTCTTGACCGCCGGCGCCAGCATCATCATGGCCATCCTCATCGATGTCATCGCCTTCGAGAGCTTCAATGAGCCCATTAAGAAAACCCACAACACCGCCCTCTCCGTTCCGCTGTTCGGGTTGTCGCTCGTTGGCAGGAGGCTGATCTCGTCGGGGTTCGACTGGGGGGAGCCCCATGATCTGTCGATTGAGGTTGACTTCATAAGGGAAGACAAATTCGCGCCAGAGGTTGAGGTAGGCAGACCGCACGTACGGAAACACTGCCATCGCGAGTTGGGGTGATGGAGGCCAGGTCAGGAAAGTATCGTCATGCATGACTTGATAAACGCCATACTAGTGATTTGTTAGTAGTTGTCAATACTTGCTTACTTAGAACCCTAACTTACCAGTGAAGCCGTAGAGAGAAAGATCTTGTTCCCAAACCATGGCATAAGCTGTCCGACCAGCAGAGCCGGTCCCACGTTGGTCAAAACCAGTGCATTGCCTAGTCTTTCACCCCCAGACATCAAAATCCGTGATGCCTCCCCGTGAACCCAGATCTCATGACCAAGGACATAGTCGACTAGAGCCTCGCGGCCTGAGAAAGCCCACATAGCGAATGCGCCATACATCTGGAGACTGAACTGCACTCCGAGTGTAACGGAGGAGAGCAACATGAAAGGGCTCGCGCGGGTGAACTTGTTTGCGACGGCATCCGTCATAATAACGATAGGATCCCACAGTCCTTCCAGCTGAATACGATCCTTACATACTGGACACTGGAGAGGTTTGTTGGAGCGTTCACAATCCGTTACCCATGAAAGCATGCAGTCCTGGTGGGCTTCGAGGGTGCATCCGCAGGGGTCGACCCATGATCCCGGGGGATCTGAGGGATCTTCGTCGGTCAAACAAATGAAGCATCGTCGGGGTGCATCGGCCGGTTTCGCTGGAGGGAGAGCGGCTATGCCGGGTGTATCTTGGGTTTCTGACGGCATGGTTGAATAGCAACCTCGGGTCGCGTACCGATCGGGTAGAACGGTGGTTGTAAAAGTGAAAGCGGTTTCGAATAAGAATGGGTTCTATTGCATTTTATTGGCGATTTATTGCGAAAGTGAAGTCGGTTCTAGTAATGAATGAGGGAACAAAAGAAAGCCTTGTCTTGTGCTGATGATGTTTGAAAGAGGCACGGCAGTGGACGCGGCGGGCTGACCTAGCTGGAGTGGAGCCTGACATCACCAATAACTTTTGCTTTCCTCGGAATCATGCTTGGGGACTGGGCGATCTCGGGAATAACCAATCAACGTAGAAGTCTCTTTTCACAACTCATGCTCCTTGATATTGGGTAGCAGCACCTTGCCTTTACCAAATTAAAACTATGAGCTTACCTATTTTCCAGATGTGCCTAACAATTGAGCTGATCAATCAGCTGAGGTCACGAGGAAAAGGAGACAAGATCATCAAAACTCTTTATCTCATGGGAAACAACCTCGATATTACAAGAAGATTATTGAACTTAGAGATACAACAAGGCTAATGGGAGATTAAGCTCATGTTAGAATTATCAGGAGCTAAACATGTCTTTATGACAAGATGTCTCAAACCTCGAGAGGGCCATGCCTTGCAAACGACCAGTCCTGATGAACGCCACTCCAGCCCTCGTTGAACGAACATGCCTGATATCAGCTTTGTCAGGTCTTTAACCTGATAACTCGATTACCACAGGACAATGTGGTCATATCTAGCACTTACCGATAGTCTTGTAGCAGCACTCGTCATGCTTGTTATCAACAGCATGCATCTCTAGGTGGCTGGGAGCGACAGCGTTCAGCGTGGCACACTGCCGTTTGTTCAAATGGACGCCATCTTGACAAAAGATCTTATCTGACTCAATTAGAGCTCATACCTGGGTCCAGAGTTGTTGGTGTACCAAAACAGATAATAACACGCTGTATGTGGAACATAGGTAGTAGACGTGAACAACTTGCAGGCCGTCACTTGACCTTCATAAGGAGTTTTACCCAATGCCCCTGCCATCATTAACCTTTTTAATTTCCGAGTTCCTGGACCTTCAGCGAGAGCTAGTGATGTCTAATAAATCGGTAGAAACGCATATTAAGTTCGTGGAGAAATATTGTGGCGCACTTTAACATTCACCCTCATGACAGCATCCACTGTACCAATAGAGTATCTTGTGGCTCATCTGCTGTGAGCAGAGTATGTTTATCAGGTAACCATAATATTAATACATAAGTTGTGTTGGACGATATCCTAAGGTGCCAATGTCATCCTTCGATGCGGCAGTATGAGCAAGTTTCGACACCGGGAAAGCGCAAGGTTGTGAAGCGGGCTTTCGACCGAAAAACAACACAGCCTGTCCACTGATCATCACCGTATTACTAGTAATGCACCTTGAACTGCGGCCCAAGCCTATTTAAAGAATGCTCCCCGCCTCCCTCAATGTTGAGGAGTGGTGTCGCAAGAACTCGCAATCATGGCGCCTACGCACAAGACACCATTCGCACTGATCCTCGCAGAGCTGGCCTTTTCAACCGCAGCAGTGACTCTCTTTGGTCTCATGTATCCAGTAGAATTCAGATCACGACTATGGGAGAACGGTGGCGAACAAGGATGGAACTCCAACCCTAACAAGCGGATCTACTATTACGCCAACCATCAGGAGCCACCTGAAGTGCCTCTGATTTGGAGTCAAAGGTACGATATCCAACATCTTGACACTAAAGCACGTTGATAGGAAAGATACTGATATTGGGCGTCTCCAGACTCTACACCTCGAACCTCGCCATCGCCATTCTTGGGTTGGTCATCTTCTTCGCCCGCACCGCCATGTCACATCTTCGATACCTCCCCCGCTACGTGAATAACATCTACGATTCGATCCTTCTCACGCTCTGGGCAGTGAGCACTGCAGGTCAAACGTCGAGCGACTTTACGGATCCTGAACACCCAAGTCCACATCCTTGGTACTTAACCAGGGGGTGTTCTGCGGCTTGGGACAGAACCCAAGGGTATTGCCAAATCGCACAGGCAAGCTTTGCCATGTCAGTCATAGCTGCGATACTATATGGTGCGAGGTTGATACGAGAGGCTATGTTGATAGCATACGAAAGAGGGCAGCGTCACCAGTCAAAGTGGCCTGTCCAGGATGTTCAAGAGGTGGAATCAATGGCGGGTCTATATTTGGATGAAGAAGGGGAATCCAAGGCCGAGTTGACAACAAAAGAGGACTGGCAGAGTATGGCTTTGAGTCCGGTTCTGGCATTCATCCCTTCGTCAGACAATCGTTGGTAGAGATAGATCTGCTGGCCCAGTTGGAATCAGGCCACCAGCTGAGTTTGGGATAGCACATTCACAATACCAGCATGATATATCATCGTCAAGACTTCAGACTGCAATTTGTGATCGTCATTTAGTTCTGAGACTTGCACTTAGTGCCGACAAGAAGTAATGAGTGGATCCATCGTTAACCACCATCCGAGTTCCCATTCCCCATGTCTCATCCATCAGGGTTCCCGTCGAAGGCGTTGAAGAATAGTTTATTTGTGCTTGATTGGTACACGTTAGTCCTCGGTCCGTTGAGACATGCACCAGACCAGGGAGAACTTACAGGGCAGCCGGCGCAGGTGCAGCTAGAGCCGCAGCCGCAAGAGCCAGAAGAAGCGCATCCACAGCCAGACATGTTGATGGTTGTTTTGAAGGTTGGTGTTGAAGATTGTGTGTGTTTGTTTGTTTGTGAGTTTGTGATGTGAAGTGAGATGTGGAGAGTTGATTGAGGAGAAGGAAAATAGCGGGTGGATAAGAGGGGAGATTCTTTTAAAAGACGGCAGAGGGTCAGGCTGATTCACTGACAGTCAGTGGGAAGGAGTCACGGCGGGTCAAAATCAGTGGTTCGCGCAGTTTCACACCAACCTGAGTTTCCCTTTGGCCGCCTGAAACGGCTCCTCAATGGCTCGATTTCTCAAGCTTGACCATTCTCATCGGCAGATCTGCCCAACTGAGTGTAACTACTTGGTGCACCTCGCTAGGAGGCGTCGAATGACGTGGGGAGTCAGGATCATGGTACTTGATGATTGGTGCAGTCTAATGTTTCCTTTCCTTTCCTACGTCGGAAGAACAATGGAATGGAATTCACCGAGTTCCGATGGAGAACTGCGCTTCTTAAGTAAGATCATTAGCGATTCAGTATTATAGTCTAAGTTGTTCTTTGCTTGCAAAAACCACGTCTTGGGCTTGAAGAAACATGGGTAGATAGGTTCGGTTCATGAGTGCCTGGCCTCAGCCAAGTTTCCAGATCTCAACTCACAGTAAGTGCATTCCAGGCTCTGTTATAAAAGATCAGTCCTTACATCTCTATATATATATATTCAATTTTTTGACTACACTCCAACATATCAGACATTTTCGCCCTTTACTTGCGCCGTCTATCTGTATCTCGGGCCTAGGCTGTCCCAGGTCAGCGGGGTATGGAGGGGTAACTGTCTCAGGGTCCAAAAGTGACGTCTGAATGTCTGATATTCGCCTCAGTTACACAAATCCAAGAAATTGTATCGTTATCCTGCGCATTCTTGCTCAAGATCTGATCCTTGTCAACGCAAGATCAACTATCATTCGAAGATATTGATACCTGCTCATCTCGATGCCACCGGGTGTGAAATAAGAAACGACAGCTCGTATCACGGCTGTAAGCATTTCTCACGTAACCGGCCATCAATTGCAATACTAGCTCGATAGCTCTTTGATCCTTGAACCTGCAGAGGCTGCCTGAGCCTCCTAGAGACATATCACACCAGGGGAGGCAAAAACTAGGACCTTTGTCTTAAGTGAAAAAAAGACTTGGGTAACTTAGCACAAGTTTAGGATACCTTCTGCTGAGTTTATTTTGATACCTTATATTAAGGTCCGATGTTTTCTTGCTCCCCGAGGCTTACAACCCTATCCAACGCCATGCGCCTTTGGCTATCCACTCATTCTTTCTTTTCCCGACTCACTTCCTCGCGAACCTCTCTCACCACATTCATGAATTGGCTCGCACCAAGAGCCGTCAAAATATGCCACCAACCGTGGAACTCAAGAAGCCAAGCCCAGGGCAGTCCAATGCGCTGTCGGAAGTTCCTTAGCTCAGCGCAGAATTCAAGATCGAGGTTCCAAATGAAATATCCAAACAGGCAGGTGAACGTTGCAGTCCATACTCGGATAGACCAATCGCGTACATTCTCTTCGGAAAATGTTGGCTTGGCCCAGTGGAAAAGATAGCGAACACGCACGCCGATGACGATGAGCGAAACCCAGAAGCCGATGACCTGATAAATGATCTTGGCAGATCTGACGTAGAATACCGAGAAGGAAATGAAGAAGATTGCCAGGACGATCGAGATGTAGCGAATGTTCTGAGGAGACTGTCGCAAGACAACGAGGGAACGAAGCATCGACCATGAAAGCAATAGCATTGACAGTTCATCGACAAATTCCAACGTCTGGCGAAGAGTCGCATGGAAGAGAAATGATCCAAATCCAAGAACCAAGAGCGAGACAGACATAAAGTCCCATTTCGGATCAAACAGTCCACGGCTGCGACTGCGCGAGCCGTACATGGACCGAAGAGCCAAATAAACTACAAGCCAGAATGGTCAGCTGTGGCCAAGGATCCGGATCTTGCGGCGTGACACAAGAACTTACCGTACGTAACGTTTGTCAGGGCATTGATGAATTCGGCCAGGTAAAATGTCACAGCATAATCTTCCTCACAAAAGCTGCAATCATCAAGTCAGTGGACCATCGATACCATTGACAGCTAGGGTGACGTCGTACTTGGCCCTGCTGGTAGGGGGACTCCAAGCTCCATTCAGCGAGTGAGGATCGCCGTCGAAACGAAGGTTATGGTGTCCCATCTTGACTATGTCTCGTCGAAAATATTAAAGACTAAAGTTAGTTCTCCTCATTGATTTCTTCTTCTTTGCTTTGGTCGAAGCGTGAAGGAATGAAGATGCCAGTGGCCGTTGGCTCGGGGATAATCACGTGGCAGTATTCCCTGCTTTTTCTCATCGGCGACCCGCGGCTCATGATGAATCACTGACGAAAAAAAGGCCTGCATTTAATATTTTCTGGTTTTCTATGAAAACGACCAATAACGACCCTGTCAACGAATCATGAACAGTCTATCGTGCTGCCATTTTTCGTACCGAACCCGCTTTCTCGTTAAAGGCTGACCAGGCAGACAGGATGGGCAGACAGTGGGTGATAGAGGGGCGACTAGATTCAAGACAGCCTCGGTTACTCGCGTCATCTCATGATCTCTCTCGTCCCTTGCAATTCCTCCCAAAAATTGTTGGCCATTGCGTGTCCTCGCTCAGGACCTTCTCTTTTCGATCCGTGCATGTCCTCTTATGTATGGATTGGCCACGTGGTGGTTGCAGAACAACGACTGGTAACTGGTCAGATGTGCTCTTTTGACGAGTATTTTCTTCAACTCACTATTGTCACAGCTCTTAGGAGCTCAAAATTCCTCTGGGTTTTGAAGCATCTTCGCTTTTCAGTGACCCTTCAGGACTCCGGTGTCCGGGACATAGATAGGTCGCGGGAGCTGTCCAGCCAAGGCGTACTACACCTCACGATAGGCAAACTGCACCGCTTCCACGACGAATAGAGTGACATCAAATCTCTCTATTCCCTTGTCCTCCGTCTTTCGTTCCCTAGCCACGTATTTTCGCGTTCGCAGGCAAACCGACATTGCCCAAAGGTCATCGCGCTTCGCCTTGGAGGCAATCAGAGGAGCCATCCAGTCGAGGTAAGCCGCGATACCAGAGCCGATGGAATCGGGGACGCGTATGATTCGTATGAGTCCGACGACGTGGTGATGAAGCCGTGGTGATTGCTTCACAGTGGCCTGGCTGTAGATCCAAGGCTGGTACAGTCCTGGCGGTCCTTTGTACATCTCAAGAGGGGTGAAGCGGAAGCTGTACCATGTCCCATCACCAAGCTCGCGGTGCCAGTAGATTCCCCATTCGAACTTCTCGGAGCCTACAACATGTTGTGAGGTCCCCTCTAAGCCTTGAAGATGTACAATCTCGATACTGCTTGAGTCGGCGTCGTAGATATGAGCAATGGTATGAGGTGGCACCTCGGGAACGGAGATCGTCATGTACAGCGTGAAGGGCTGTAGCTGTTGGGTCGGGTAACTCATCTTGAGGCCTTCTCTCGTTTGGCCTCTGGTGTAGGAACCGCCGACGATTTGTTGAAGTGAAGTCCCTAACGTGTTTACAGGGTAGGTAAACAAACTCATGATGGAATTGATAGAATCCTGCTAGAGTTCGCAGAGCACAGGCTCAGATTGTTTGGGCACTGGCTAACAGCTGCCAGTGAATTTTTTGCAAATAAATGCCCAAATAATTGATCATGATCATGACCGTATTCGCCCGTAGCGTAAATTCGTTGGATGGTGTGACTTGAAGGAATTGAGTTGATTGATACTCTGGACTTTGGCTGCTTCAAGATTCTGTGACAATGTGTTGTAATATTTCGGAGTTTGTTCGTATCATGAGTTCTCGTGTGTCAAGACGACCCCCCCGGGCATCGGCATGATGAGCTCTTTAGTCTAAGCAATATCCATGAGATGAGCTATTATAACGGACCGACCATTTGACAACCGCACCTATCTCTGCGCAAAGAGAAACGCCAACCCCACAGCAGAACCACTCCGTCTCGCAACTTAGCCGTTACGGTGCTCGCTAAAGCGCCGAGAACTTGACCACACGATCAATTGCGCTACACGTCCTGGGGAAGCTTTCATGCTGTACGCCGATAGGTGGGGATATATTCGGGGGTTGTTGAGGGGTCGAAAAGAGATGCCAAAGTGTTTAATGAGATTTTTCAGCTCAGACTGTCCTTGAACACAAGTTTTTGACTCATTTGAAGATCACAAAGTCTTTCATATATAAGGCGCACGACCTTTGCGACAACTTTAATAGCAAAACCACAGAAACTCGGTTGCGAGAGTAGAAATCTACGTCATATCATCAAAAGCTGGTCCACGATCCCCGAGGGGCAATAGCGGGGCATTTAGAAACCTTGCAACGACAGCTTCTCACGCGATAAAGCTTGCGACGAATACAAAAACTCGTAATTGTCGCTTCTGAAGCAAGAAAGCCAATCGCAAAGATACACTGTATCATATACTTTCATCATGACCGGTACCGTGCCCGTTGCCAACGCCTTGAGCGACATCTATCCTGCTGCGGCCCTCGCTGAGCAGGGTCCACGATGGGATAACCTTCTCAGCAAGTTTGAGTCTACCTACGGACATGCTGCTTCTTTTGTCGCTCGCTCCCCTGGACGAGTTAACATAATTGGGGAGCACATTGACTACTCTCTCTACTCGGTGCTGCCCATGGCCATTACTGCCGACACCCTTCTCGCCGTTTCCTCTACACCCGCCGCCCAAGACGCCAAGTCCTTTCGCATCCGCATCGCCAACGTTGAGGATGACAAGTTTGAGGCCGCTGACTTTGAGGTCCCCTTTGACGGGGATGTTTCAATCGACGCGACCAAGCTAGAATGGACCAACTACTTCAAGAGTGGTTTAAGGGGTGTGCTGGACCTGTTGAGGAAGAAGTATGGAAAGGATTTCAAACCATGCAGCATGAATTTGCTTATGGATGGCACTGTACCTGTTGGTGGAGGACTTAGCTCAAGTGCTGCTGTGGTCAGCACGAGTTCACTAGCTATCATGTTGGCCAATGGTGAGAAGACGGTGGACAAGACTGAGCTGACTGAGCTTGCCATCGTGAACGAGCGTGCGGTAGGAGTTAACTCGGGAGGGTATGTAACATTGACATTCAACAACGATCATAATCTCACTAACAATGACCCAACAGTATGGACCAAGCTGCCTCTGTCTTCTCTGAGAAGGGTGCCGCTACCTTCGTTTCATTCAGTCCAAGCCTCAAGGCTAAGCCAGTTCACTTCCCTCCCACAAATCCCGAAATCACATTCGTTATCGTGCAGTCTTTTGTCACATCAAACAAGCAGGTCACAGGCCCCATCCACTACAACCTTCGTGTAGTCGAGTGTAGCATCGCTGCATCCTACCTCAACGCGGTTCTGAATCCACCCGGCACACAACTCCCCGAGGATGCGGGCCCCCTGGGCGTCAGTCTCAGAGGTTTCCATGAAACTTTCTTTTACCACCAGAGCGGCTCAGATTACTCCGCTGCCAAGACCCTGACCAAGGAGGAGGAGCTAGAGAAGTTGATCGAGATCACTGAGAAGACCCTGACACAAGAGGAGGGATACACACGGGAGGAGGTAGCCAAGGTTCTGAACATCACGGTCGAGGATCTCGAGAAGCGTTTCATGTCCAAGCTCCCAGTACGTGCCGAGCGCTTCAAGCTCCGGCAGCGAGCTCTGCATGTGTTCAGGGAGGCACACCGAGTTCTTCGTTTCATGAGGCTGCTCGAGAACCCTGTCCACACAGGCGCTACCGACACAACCAAGTTCAACAGAGAACTTGGTTCGCTGCTGAACGAAACCCAAGTATCATGCCGGGATTTGTACGAGTGCAGCTGTCCCGAGCTTGACGAGATCTGTGCTATTTCCCTTCGGGAAGGATCTTACGGAGCCCGTGTGACCGGTGCCGGTTGGGGAGGTTGCAGTGTGCACATGGTGCCGGCGGATAAGGTCGAGGCAGTGACACAGGCCCTGGAGCGGGAGTATTTCTCCAAGAAGAACTTGACGGAAGAACAGAAGAAGGGGGCCGTTATGGTGAGCCGGCCGGCAACCGGAAGTGCCATCTACTATGTCAAGGACGGCGTGAAGCCTTAAGGTGTAATCTTAATACGGATAAATATGTATAAACATATTAGCAGTAAATAGTGCATCGAAGAACAAAAAGCATAAAGTGAACGGCAGCAAAGGTCCGGCTGATCATACACATGGTCAAGGGTTCAAAAGAATTTTGCAAAATGTTGAAATTGAATGTCACTTGGGGGCCTTTTGGGCATATATCCCACCTGAGGCCCGATAGCTTGGTCAGTCCTTGTACGAACAGATCAACGATGTGACGCGTCGTTCTGGCCTAGGGCCTTGGGCAATTATTATCCGTAAGTGGGAGTATTACCCTATTCGAGGAACTTATGTGAGGCTCCGAATATCTGGACAAGCCGACAAGGCAAGGCAAGGGAGAGAAGGAGTGCGATGTCACGCTTTGAATTGCCGGACGCGATCACACGCAAATGCCGAGATGACAACGAAACCTTAAGGGGATGAAGCATATTGCGCTTCCGGAATTCACGGCTTGTGGTGACAAGAGAGAGAGGCATTGTTGGACGGAAGAGGACAAGCTAAATTTCCGGTCAGGGGTGGTCTGGTCTGTTCTTAGGCGTCTAGAAGATGAAGAGTGACGGCGTGGTAGTGGCGCTGAGGTTTAGGGACAGTATTTAGAGTTTCCTCTAATTATTGAGAGGGTGACAACTTGGACGTTGCAGAATGACATGGTAAAAGGTGCTTAGAGCCTTGGGAAAATCAAGATCGACAGGGTCGCTTCGAGTCTATGGTTCTGGATACGAGCGAGAACATTGATGCCATCGTGATCCTTGCTTCTTGGTACCCGATTCCCCGGGTCGAGGTTTTTATGGCAGCAACAAGATTAATTAATGCAGTGGAGGCCTGTGACTGTTACTGTTGAAGCCCAGCACAACGGTCACGGAAGCAGGCCGAAAGATGTTAGAGAATGAGCAAGGGTAGCGAGGATCTGGACAATCATATCTTCTGATGTGTCAGCGCTTCCAGTCATACAATCCCAGTCTAGCTTCTCTAATGGGGGTAATTAAGCCGAAAGAGTTGGATTCTGGGGGTGGAGAGCTGGAATAAATTGAGGCGGACGAATCAGAAACATGATACTGGCTGTAGTAAGGGCAAACGTGGGAGGACTGGAATTCCAGAGAAGAACCTGGTTCCTGGGCATTTTGTTATTGTCTAATCAAGCCTCACGTCACTTTTTGGAACTCATTTCAAGCTTTTAAACTTTTGTGTGCGTGAATAATGCAAGGGGAATGGCATAATTGACTGAGAAATGTGATGTTTGTGGCGGTTTCCATTTGATATCATAGATGGGTTGGATGGGCTTGGCTTATCTGAGGATTTGCAGTTGTCGTGATTAATGGCCCGACGTGACGCTGACTGGCTGAATACCGAAACTATTATTGGTTACACGGCTTTAACCAGGGTCTTCATAATCGCCGTTCCTGGGCACCTTAAAGAACTTTGTGAGACGACGAATTTCATTCTTACAGGTCAGTTGTCTTCATTTCTTACTGTGCTGCAACACGATGTCTGAGATAAGATCTTAGGCCTCGTAGCATTAGTTACAAATTAGTGTTCTTATTTTTATTTCAAGGACTGCACAATTTGACTTGTCCTTCAACCACTAACACAGCGCAGACCCAAGCATTGGTCTATGCTTCCAACCAAGACTGGGGCTACTGCAAGAATCTCACCATGTCTCCTCTCCTCGTCTCCAGGCCAAGGACGATCCCATCACGAGATACTTTCACCTAAGAGTGCAGTCGCTGTTGCATGTCCGGGGCGGCGCGGCGCGGATCCGGATCAGTTTCCACGGTTTCTCCATGTCGTTTTTGGTGGAGCATGAAGTGTCGAGTTGCAACGTCAAGACGTAAATTGGCCAGTAGAGATGATCATTTCGGCAACGTTTATGATTGAGAGAGCCTGGGCAGGCGAGCGAGTGGGATAATTAGATATCTTGTGGTGTTGTGTTGAGAGTTGAGGCTGGTAAAGGGAAGGGATGCTTGTCGTGATGTGATTGATGTCTAGCAGCGGTGAATATTCTTAGACCGAGTCTGAGTCGATATCACTCTGAACCATGCTAGCCAGGTATCATCAGCTCATGCCGCATGACGATCCCGAGTCGGCGAGTTGTGCTGTAGGTAGATCATGTTCTGGACTGGCTAGGCAGGCCAACGTTCGTTAGCTGTCATTGTCGTTGTCGTTCTCGTCATCTGCTAGGTAGTGATATGATGCCGCCGTTGAAACATCCCTGTGTCCCAGCGATGCATAAGGTTCTGATCATAGCAAGCGCACAGCCCATGCACACTCCACAGAGTTGCAACTCTGTGGTCTTTTGCCGGTTACTTGGTTCATCTATCCGAACAATCTTCCCTTGCCTCGTTCTGGATCTCCACGGTTATGAGTGCCGAGCGAGGCTAGTCCCTGAGTTTCAAGGGTCGTCCTTGATTGAAGCTATTCCAAGGATAGGTATTGTGTTAGTCGTTTAGGATTGATCTACGGGTAGTTGCAGTACTCGGTCAATAATTTCCAGCGGGATAGCATAGCATGCATGCACCCTAAACTCATGTCTTGTCAAGGCATGGCATGCTGGGCTACTTCTTGGGCTGGATTCTATTGGGTTGTCGTAATTCTCCAACATCCAGGGCCAAGTCGGGTTTAGGGCCAAGCGGTGCCATCCATGCCATGCCTCTTGTTCATTACTTGGGTTCCCCTCCTTCGATCATCACTGCGAGCGGGTTTTCCTTCATCTTTACAAGTATTTCATCTCTTCTTCTCCTTCTTTTCTAATCTCATCGTTGCCTGCCCTGTCCTTTTTGGATACTCAAAGCGCTTCAGTATAATAATAACCACTTGTCGTCCCCTTCAGTTTCAGACAGACCATCTCTTCTGGCCTTGGCTCCAACTGTCCCCGCTCATATCTTTCCTCTTACTCTTACCCCAGAGCAACTGTATCGCATACGCATACCGCTATCTCACCCGCTATCAGTTGATCCCTGTTGTCCCCGGGAACGGCTTTTCATTCGCGAAGCAGCTTCAACAATCTGTCATTCTTTTTGGTTGCCTCATTCTCCTGTTGTCTCCAATCCCCACTAAATACCCGCTGACTCCGATTCCTTCTCGTCCCTTTTTTATTTCTGCCCTTTCACTGCACTCTGTTGCTGTCGTTATCGGCTTCCATCTTCACTGTGGGAGCCCTGAACTGTGGGAGCCCTGACCCAGCCCCATACCAGCCCAGATCCACTAACTTTGGGGGTTTGAGTCGCTGGACTCCACTACCCATTCAATCGGAGCGAGTTCTTCTCTTCAGCCCTGATTTGACACTTTGCTCTTCCTCTTCCATCATCACAATCATCATGGCTCCGGACTCGTGGTCCGACGCCGATAGCGTGTCGCAGGCTTCGCAGCATTCTCAAATGTCTAATCAGGATACTTCTCTTGATCGGCAGCTGATCCGCCATTTGATGCAACGCTATGGTCGTGATGGAATTGCTCAATTGATAAACGAGGAGGCAAATTCGTCTTCCATTTCCAGTGAGTAATTAATTTGACTTGCCGCTGTCACCGCTAACATCGTGTCTTCCAGTCAACGATGGAGCATCTGTAGTTACTTCAAGTACCTTTTCTTCAGTAAAATCTGAGGAAACCCCAAGCATCTTCGATAAAGCTAGCATACGAACTTTTTCATCCGACAACTCATCGACTCGAGGCAGCATCATCTCCAACGTATCCGCCCGCACTGCCAAGCTTCTTGGTCGCAAACAGGCTGCTCGCCCTTCCATCACCCACGAGGAGGAAACGTCACCAGCATCCAATGAGTCGTCAACACCAGCACCCAAGCAGAAGGGCTCTTTCACATGTGGCTTTTGCAGGGAAGAAGGCATTCAGAAGACATGTACCCGCAAAAACGACTTGAAGAGGCACATTGAGGATTTCCACAATACCAACGCCCAATGGTTCTGTCGGCAAAAGGGTTGCGACATGGTTTTTGACTGGCAGACGGCATACAAAACCCATTTAAAACAAGCTCACGGTGGTTCGCGCATGGCTCTTGATGAAGCCAAAGTCAACCTATGTCCTCAAACTGTTTTTGCATGTGGTTTTGAGAACTGCTCTCAAGTTTTTGAATCTCCCAATGATGACGAGGCCGATACGATTTTCAAGGAATTTGTGGCCCATGTGGTCAAGCATTTCGACGAAGGCTCCAACAGCGGAGAGTGGACTTATTCTGCAAGGATACGAAACCTTCTTCGACAATCTGGTCTGGTGCGTGCCTGGCAGGGCACTTCATGGGGTGAGGACGAACGAAGTCAGTTACAATGGCACCCTCAATCCAGTGGCATTCTCAGGAAACGCCTTGAAACGAGACATCTCGGTGACCTGCAACTTCTTGTTCAGTATGCTATTGCCCTTGGTACAGAACCCTCGTCGATCAAAGAGTATCGCGAAGATTTCATCAACCCTCTCAAGGATCAATGCCGCCAGGTCATTATGGGACACAAGTCTCGGGCACCTCCTCTGCCACCCTCGGGACCGTCCCCAAGTACGGACCAGCACCAATTCCGCATCTCTCGAGGAACCACAAATCCCAATATGGCATACATGGCTCAGCGCCGCGCCTATGCCCATAGACCCGGACCTCTTCGTTCTGGCCGATCCGCTCCGGCTCCGCGCCACACTATGCCCGTGAGTTCGGTAACTCCTGGAGCTATGCCACACCATTTCCAGTACAACATGGCTTCAGCACCCATGTATGATCCCCGGCAGCAGCAACAATTCGCAATGATGCAGCAAGCTAGTGGAGGCATCATTGCCGAGGACTTGCGGAGTTTCCAGTCTATTGCTGGCAATGTTCCAGAGCAGGACATTGACATGCCGGATACTGATATGATGGACTCTACATTCATGTCAAGTCCAAGCTTTTCAGGTCCATATGGACCTCAAGGTATTACGACCGCTGCTGATGGAGCATGTATTACATCCACAGACCCCATGAACCCACACATACAGTTTGGGTTTGACTCAACATACACATAACAAAGCAGACGTGTGAAGCCCGCTTCATATTGGTCTAGCAAACTGTCCCTATTCTTCTTCTTTGTCTATATATCTGTCGGTGAAACAGCAGACATGGCGTGTCACCTAGCACCAGTTTTCTTGTGGTTATTTATGGATGGGAGTACTTTGGAAGTATTTCATGGTTATGCTTGCTTATTGCTCAAAAGCCAGGATTGTGTTTGAGTGTGTTCAAGGTATGGGAGTTTGTTTGGTATGGTTGATAGGTTACACATCTAAGTGTATTGGATTTGATACCCCCCTGCTTGAATGAATAGCATTATTTCCCAGGATGCCACTGCATAGGTGATTACTGTGACCCATAAGCTCTGTGCCATGTGTACCATCGTGATGCTTTGATACCGTTATAGTCAGGACCATACTCGCTCAGTCAAGCATAGTATGCCAATGTCGGATCCGTGGGGTCCCCACTGCACGTTCCTCTCAGTCTAAGGCGGTGACCTGTCCCTGTGGTTAATCGAGGTAGCCGGTCGGTCTCGGAGCGACGGATATCTGCTCCAAGCTTCTGAGTTTACGCAAGATGTCGATCGCGATATTACACTTCTGACAAAACAACTCTGAAACAAGGGACAACCTAGATCAAGGTAGAAACAAAATGCAATAGAGTTTACAAGGTACGGCGTATTCCGAGGTTCACGTATCCCTCTATCGACTTGTCAGCGGAAGTGATGGGTGAAGATGTGTGTTACATGGTGTTGACGGCTAGAGTCACAACCGCAACTGCCGTGGGTGACTGTGTCGTCCGTGACATTCCTTGTAGATATAAGTGCATAGAATGTCCTGTTTTGGCCATACGATCTGCCAAGAAAGTTTATGTTAAGGGCAAATGCAACTGTACAGAGTTCTGCGTGACGGACGGCGTTGTACAGGGTAGCAGCCGTTGACATGGAATCATGGACTACGAGTCCGTTGTCCGAGGTTATGATAGAGTTTACGGGGAAAATTCTCTCCATCTGATAACCTGTGAAGATGAGTATCGAGATTCGGATCTTTGGTTGGATCTAGGTACCGAACCCGCGGTTTGACATGTGTCTGAAATGAGGTGATATTGCATTCATCGCACACAACATCTCAGCAACTAACAAAGCAAAACTTCCATGATCCCGAGAGAGTCACCTAGCTCTCTTCTAAAAATGTTTCATGGTGGCTTATTTCGTCCTGTTAATGGTCAAGAAGCAGAGTCACCAAGTGATCAATGCCGCCCATTAGGATGAAAAATAGCGAGCGGCATATACAGGAAGGCTGAAGCACAGTCAAAAGCCCGGACGGAAACCAACTTCACGGACGAGGCCTAAGCCATCTCGACGACAAGGATCCTCGCAAGGTCGAGATAAGGACCTGGGGGGAGGGGGCTTGCGGGAGGCTCTCCCGATAAACCCAGAATAGATGATGCCGCGGCAGAGAAGGTTTATGGTGGCTTGTCAATTCTTGATTACAGTGCATGTCGAAATGTCACAGAATGTGTTTACATGAGTTTTGTGGCTTGACGTCCGAGAACATGGGCGAGTTAGAGGCAGGCAAAAATAGATGTCAGCTTTTGGCGTTGTTTCCTTGAGCTCAATGGCAAGGTAAGAAGAGGCTTGAGAGGGCTATCCCTGACAGGGGTTCTCTGGACAATAGGCTGTATGTAAGTTGGAGGTCAAGTGAAACTCTTGGGGATGCTGGAGATAGGGGACCTGCATAACCTCCACGTGGAGTGCGGACCAAGAAGGGGAATGGCTGCGATGCTGTGATAAGAACTGGTGGACTTGGCTGCCCTCCAGTTGAGTTGATTGCTTGACACGGACACACTGTAGAGCAGCCAACGGACAAACTTGTTCCCTCTGTAAGTTAAGGTTGTGTCTCCAGGTCTAGACAAAGATCTACAGGACGGGTGGACCACGTGGGAGAGCGTTACAGAAGGTTTCACGTCTTCACTCCACTTCCTTCAGTCGAAGTTTGATGTTGATCGTGAGCGTGACTGATTCATCATCATTCAGCATCATCGACGAAGGCTTCGTGAGGCTATGCTCCACGGATGAATCTTGCTCCATAAGCCATAACGTTCCATCGTGGCGTGGTATTAGAGTGGTCTCGACTCTAGTGGTTGCGGGGATATGAGCTGAACAAGTCTTCAGGTCCTAGGGTCAATGAGTTACATGATGACTTGGTTAGTGATGCACCAGCACGGGCAAATCGGAAGACTTGGGTTGATGGCAAGGGTTCCCGATAGAGGATAGGATGCCTCATAAACGACAGGAACAGAAGGAGAAGAAAGGCCTGTCGCGTTCTGCAGTAGGCATGTCACAACATTGATTGAATTGTTGTTGGTGGGCGATTCATCAATGCAATGCAGCACAGCACATCATCTCTCTGTTACCCCAACCTTTTTGCCCTTTAACTTACAAGGGTACACCATCACGAGGCAACCGTGAGAGCAAGCAAGAAGCAGAAGCAAGCAAGGGCCAATCCAATGGCTATGGCTCAGGATCTACAGTGCTGATCATGGTGCCCGAAACGCATCGGTTGCATGAGTGAGCTACCAAAGAGTACTATATCCGTCCCTCCATCAAGCAACGCATTGTAATTTCAACCCACTGATGCTCTGGCAAGTCAGCCACCCACCACTCACCACTCGTGTCGCGTTGAATCAGAAAAAGGTCCAGAAATTTTCGAGAAGAAAAAGCAAACGCCACAGGGAAGCGGTCAGAACGTGAGATGAAACAAAGCAAAGCCAAACAAAAAACCCTAATCAGCCAGATACGGCACAATGTCTTCAGTGAAGTGACTTGTCGCATTGAAGTTTTGGGGCCTCCTTTCTTTTTTCTTCGAGTTGTTGTTTTACGGAAATGGCGTTGCTGTCGACTCTTGGGGGTTCTTCAATTTACTGGGAACGAGGCTGCTGCAGCAGCACCATCGTTGGCTGTACAGACGGACAGTCATCGTCATTATCATGAGATGGGGTTGAAAGTGAAGGTAATAAGTAAGGTAGTCATCTGGACAAGGACTCTCACCGTAACTGGGCGAGCATTGGATGTCACCACTCACCTCACACCAGCCAGCATCCACACTGATCAAATGTTTTGACCTCTTTTTTCTTCCTCTGTGCAACTTTTCTCTCTCGCTGAGGGTTCCCTTTCCTCTTACCAAAATCCCATTTACAGGGGGGGGCTCACCTCTCCAAAGTGGCTTAGACACTGACCAGGCTCGTGTCCCCCCCCATGCTCAGGCCAATACGATCAAAGGGCAACCCTCCAGACTCCGCACCGTAAAGTCTCGGCAGGCCATTCAGACGCCGTCTTTCACAGCAGAAGCCAGAGATTGGCCCATCGTCATTTCCCGCTGAAACAGGGTTGTCTGCTGGCCCGCGTTATTGCTGATACGCTTTACTATTACGGGATCTTGGCTCTGTCTTGGTCTTCTTCTTCTGAAGAAGTCGAGTGGAGAGGGTGACCGATACTCGGAAGCCACGTTTTATGTATGTATGCTCGTTAGTTAGGGGAATTGGTAGCGATAGAGTTGTTGTGACTAACGAAACTAAACTAAACTTTGTGCGTGATCAAGTGCTCGAGTCGGGTTTGATTCAGTTACGTACAACTTCTGGTCATAGTCTACTGAAGGTGTCAACGGTTTTGAACGGCACTTGGTTGAACTCTTGATGGACTCGAGAAACAAACAAACCCGAAGCGAGGTAGAACAGGGTTCATCAGGTTGTCGATGTGATGAACTCACTGACCTCAAAGCACAGGCAAGACAAGAAAAAGGAGCCCACCATGAATGAAATCATCAACCCCTCCATTAATTAATACTCAGTATATGTATGTACGTGTGTATGTCTTCAATGTTGTATCGCGCTGAAAAGCAAGTGTCATGTAATCTCTCTTGCATGCAGCTTCTTCTAGAAAGACGGCAGAACTGTTTCAGCAGGTCGTGTCATGCCCGTCTACGTAATGTAATTATATCCAACAAAAGTACGTAATTTGCTGGCGCAGTCCCTTATTATTTTTGGGTACAGCGCAGCAGAGCACAGCAGACACTGACCTGACTGCACTTTAAAATTCACTGCAGAGATGAGATGAGTTTATCGGTAGCTACAGCCGAATTTTTTTTTAATGGGATCCATCATCCTTGGGTGTCGCAATTCAGTCGGACTTGACTTGGTACAGTAGCCCCGTCCGTTGCTACCCAGCCTGACCATAACAGAACAGGACAGACCTTACTATACTAGTCTAGGGCAGTGGTCACTTTAGCACACCCAAGAAGAGCGAGGACCAAGTTAATCGGGCTATCGAGTATTTAGTAAGGCACGCCTGAATGGCTTAAAAGCCACTGTTGGGAGTATAGTTGAGCGCAAAGTTCGATGTATAGTATTGAGTATCGTGTCAAAGGAGCTGCTGAGCATTTCTGGGTCCCTGTTGATCCCATCTCATGTGAAACTCCAAAAAAGTACATCATCGACAGGCACGTCACTTGATTCTCCGTCTCCTGCAAAAAACAGAGTTTCTCTGAGCGAATGACGTTCCTGAAACGGCCTTGGTGATGAGCAGGGGACCCCTTGGCTGACGGAGTCACTAGCCCTCAGACTAGCCAGGACATGGATAAGTCAAGCGTGGGTCGACAGTGAGCGATCACTCCGGCAAGCCCGTTATAATGTCTCAAGTCCAGGGATTCGAAGAAAGCTTCTAGAAGGACTTTCCCTCTTCTGTCCTGTCCTGCCTTTGTCTCTGCCTCTCCCTAGTCTCTCTCTCCCCTGCCCTACTATCTACTGCCTACACTTCATCTGCTCTACTCTCCCTCTTCTGACTGACATTGACTGACACTGACTGACTTGACCCTCTCTATTACCTGGCCTACCCATACTTTTATGTCTGGCTCCCCCATCTTCAAACAAGGACCCTTGCGTGTCTCGCCGTGTCTCGTCTATTCTTCACTCTTACATTAATTGATCTGCTCTGCTCTTCTCTGCTTTAATCACATCCATACATACCCACAGACCTGCAACTATCGCATCACATTCCACAGCGTTCTCAGTTTACGACTCTACGACTAAACTACCAAACACTAATCGTCGCGGGCTGTCGATTTCCCCTCGTTTCGTACTCACTCACTCACACGACACGACACGACTCGACTCGATCCGTGTCTGCTGATCTATTATCGCCGGACGTTAACTCAACTTATCAACGCTCCTTGGTATCGCCAGGCCTTCACGACGCCTCACAGACTCGACTGTCGACTCGACTTCGCCGACTCAAACTTGATGATAGTCATATCGTCGGCGACTGTTTTCTATTGCTGACATCGACCTCGACACAACCAGTTGTTCTTTTGTTCGAGTCACTGTTGATTAGTCGCTCAAGCGCTGAGTGCGCGTTATCGCACTGCCGACCGAGCCTCAAGCACTCTTCAATCACAAGATGAACATGTTTCCATTTCCAGTTCAAGAGGACCAAGTGAGGCCTCTGTCCGAAGAGGACCAGCAGATCCTCTTGGGGCTTACCCGTCGCTACGGCGTCTCAAGTCTCGTATGCGCTCTAAGCGGTCTGGGTGCAGGATGTGAGTGATTTCCACCACACAATTTAATGCAAGCCCTGCTAACAATTAACAGCCCGAGCCTCTACGTTCTCGGCATCAACACTCCTCAGCAACACCAGCGCTCCCTCACTAGCATGGAGCAGTTCTGAGGCCTCTCATGCACGATCCGACGCGGCCTCGATTCGAACCCAATCTACATGGCAGGATAACGCAGGCGACGTTCCCTCGATTCACGACGGTGAGATCGGTAAAGTTGCCGATCGCACATGGCTCGACTCGCCCAATCTCATGCAGTCACCCATCCCTTCATGCGATGTCACCTCTCACCCGTCGCCCCGGCATGTCACACCAACCTCTAAGAAGTATCAGTGCCCCATGTGCTTCTTGGACAACAACCCCGTTGGTTTCGGCAGGAAAAGTGATTTCAAGAAGCATCTTTACAATTTCCACGGTGCTGATGTGACTTGGCTTTGCAAGACCAAGGGCTGCCATCTCTCTTTTGCTACTGAGCGAGCCTACAGCACTCACGCCAAGGAGACACACCGCATGGACGCCCTCCCTAACAGCACAGCAAAGACAGAGTTGTGCCCTCAGGTTGTCTTTGGTTGTGGATTCGCCAGCTGCAAGGACCGTGTCTTTGAGGCTTCGTCCAACGACCAGGCTTCTGCCAGCCGCGACAAGTACTTTGAGCACATCGCGAAGCACTTTGAGGATGGCTTTGATGTGAACAACTGGGAGTACAAGGTTCAAGTGCACAATCTCATGCGTCAGTCCAAGGTCAAGTCTGTCTTCAAGACTTGCATCTGGCCCAAGGAGAAGAGACTGCAACTCACATGGCGCCCTCGCTCCTCCGGTGATCTTAAGCGTATGCTTGAGGCCCGTCATCTCGGCGAGGACATCTCAACGCTTGTGCGTCTTGCTTTCATCCTGGGCACATCGCCCTTCACCAGCCCTACTACACCGCCACCAAGCGAGATTGACCTGCAGTTCTCTCTGCCCTTCCGATCCCAATGCTTGATGGACACTGTTGGCCATGCTGATGGTGCTCAATCCACGACGGCCGAGACCAGTGAGACCAACACACCGATGGTCACTGTGACGAAGCAGGCTCCTCAAACACCGGAGGCACCTTCGTTCCCTGCCCGACGCATCAAGCAGGAGACTCGACCAACGACACCAATGGATGGTCTTCCTGAGCCCATGGTTCACGATGATCTCACTGCTGGCCCTCATCCTGGAACACCGTTCCCCATTCCTAACGAGCATGTCTGGCCAGTGGACGCACCCAAGTTTGCTCCTGACCAGATGAACACATTTGCTGATGCTTCCATGACCTACATCCTGCCTGGTCAAGAGCTTCCTCAGCAACAATGGGACATGACTGGCATGCAGCAGCACTTCCCTCAACAAGACACTGTCATGTCCAACGTCTACATGCCTCCCCAACAACCTGTAGCTGCTCGCCCTGCTACACCTATCCCTTCAAAGCGACCTGGATCTTGGGGCAAGAGACTAAGCCTTGAGAACCTGCGTCCCAAGAAGAAGACAAGCGTGTATGGAAGCCCTGCTTCCGAGCACGAGGCTGTCCCTCCTGTGCCAGCCATGTATGCCGACATGATTCCCACGTCTATGCCAGCGGGCTACGAACTGCCAATGCGAATGGGCCACCCTCAACAAGGTTACACATCAAACCCTGGCTTCATGCCCCAGGCTCAACAGCAACAGTTTGGCTCACCCACGACATTTTACTTGGATGACGGGGACATGAGACTATAAGGCGTTTTTTAAATCTCGGAACGGAAAAGCATTCTTTGAGCATCATGATTTCATTTATTCTTTTTCTCAAACTCTGCATTACCATATATCTGTACTAATAATCACCCCTGAAGAGGAGGACGAGGAACATAACGACAGGATACCCATCCTCCACTATCTGACGAACTTTCTCTTGTTACACATTTCCTTTTTGTCTGCCCTGGATATACCAGGACAATCACATACCTATTTCCTTTTTTCGTCTTTTCTTGAGTGTCATTGTTAGTCATTTGTTTGCTTTGAGATACCACGGTGTTGAAGAAGGATGGAATGAGATGAGACGGGAAACCAAAGTCATGGAACGCTGCATAGGGCACAGAATTGTTCAACTGCAGCATGTTTTTGTTTTCTCTCTGTTGAATATTGCATCTTTCGGGCGGTTTTATGCGTGGATTACTATACCGGGATAGGCAGATACCCTTGTGTGAGGCCAGCAAGCAATTGAGGATATTTGCTCTGGCGGGATACATTTGAATAGATAGGCAGGGAAGCATGTCAGCGAGATATATGAATTAATAGAATCTTGAAGAATATCTTTTTGTCGTTTGCCTGAGTGAAGTCTTTGTATTGATTGACCGCACTACCAAAACATGTCTCACTATCTTACTTGAGTGAATGGAATGGCAATGCTTAGACTTTGCTGAAACTCATGTCTTGTGTCGATTCGATGTTGCAGTCATGCCTTGTCGAACCCTTCCACTGTCCATGCTATGCGTGTCCTAGGATAGCTGAATCCAGAATTACGATCGACAGCAACCCAGTTGGATGTGACATTCCCAACACAACAGACTTTATACACCAGGATGTGATGGAAACAAAGCAGCTGAAGGAACACTTGATCCCGCTTCCCACAACGGAGCACCCTCGACTTGAGGAGCAGGTCTCGGTCGCCTCTCTGTCCAAGATACGTATGGCATGGGACATTCCGCGCTCAGAAAGGAATGGAAGTCCAATACAGGCTAAGTCTAAATGAACAGGAGCTTGGCGATAGCACTGCATATTGTTAGCTCGTATATCACCCCGAAGCTATGGACAGTATGATCCTCCTCTACGAGGGACGAGAGAACTTGCTTAGGATCTCTACCCTAAGGGCTGAAAAGCCTTAGGTAAGTTTAATATAGGTTTAGTGGGACTTTAGGTGAGTTATGTCCAGTATGCGAGCTTGATGCCAGAAGTTTCATCAAACTACTCGTCAAGATGGTGAAAGGTCAATGCTGCGCCGTTAATAAAGAATATGCCTGAAGTGGGAGAAACAGAGATTATATAATTCACGACAATCTTGATAATGAAGTTTGCTTGAGACATGGTGATGTGCTGGCCGAGTGACAGTTCCCAGGGTCATGGTATGTTAGCGAGGCGGGAGCATCGTGAACACAACGGGGCAATTATCAGCAAAGTCACGTATCACTGACAGAGTGAAGAAGTCGCAGGAGCTTTCGTCACTCCAAAGTCTTTCTTTTCTTGAGGGGCTGCAAGGTGGCAGGATTACGGTTTTGTTTATGAGTCACACCAGTCACGAGACGTGGCTCGGCAGAGAGACAACGATTGTGACCATGAGCTCTGGTGATGAATCACAAGCGGCATCTATGGGGAAATAAGTATGCGATAAAAATGCAGTGCAATATCCTGTGGAAGGTGTCTCTTTTGGTTGTGCTATTTGGACTGGCTGATTGGCATCGCAATCCTTGACGTCCAATAGGCGTGGTGGGAGCGAGACAAGAAGCCTCCGGCGACACTAGAGGTTGCGATATGTGCAGAAAGAAGCATAAGGATCAATAAAAAGGCCTGAAAGGATACAGAATTCAGAAAGAACGAAAGGGAGGTCATGGTGAATGGTATTCGCAGTACGCCTTGAAACATCCAAAGTGCCAAGAGCTAAGGTTGAGTGATAGTAGACTCGAGCCTTCGAGCAAGATACAAAGACGGAGTTTCATGTCAAATGGGATCATTTTGGCGAATTGGTGACCGAGTTACACAGTCGTCGTCTTTGAGGGATGCTGTGGATAGGAACAACAAGGCAAGAGATCATCCGTGCAATGTCGATCACGATGCAGAGACAGTCAGGACGTTTCACAGTTTGTGAGAGACATGCCATGGGAGAATGTCCCAATAAATAATAAGATATGACACAAAGACGAGCTGTGTTTATACCTGGGACTGGGCTCATGTGCATGGCGTGCCTACATATACTGATTCAAACCAGAGCCTTTCACCAACAAAGCTCAAGCAAAGCAGCTTGGCGCAGTGGAAGCGCGGTATGTTTCTTCTCCACTATGTGACTCAACAACAGAGTACTAACATATCCCAGCCGGGCTCATAACCCGGAGGTCACTGGATCGAAACCAGTAGCTGCTATGAAGCATTTCTTTTTTTGCAATTCCTTTGTTCCGAGATTTTTGACTGTTGGTTGACGCCAAAAACCAGCGCGGGGCTGTTTTGGCGGTGAAATCACAGGATGGCATCTTTTTATTTTTGAGGCTTATGCCAAGCACAAGCGATATGCTCCAGCTCTCCAGTGATCGCCCATGACACGGCTGATTTCACGATATGAGTTCTTGATATCTCAAATCTATCTTGTGTGCCGGGTTCGGCACGGCGCAAGACGCGAAGTGGATCCCCGGCGCCGGAACTGAGAGCCGGTTCGGCATTGTACTGCGGAGGCCTTGAATGTGTCTGCGACAACTTGTGAATGCGACATGAGCTTGGTAATATTCTAGGTAATCTCTTGCATTGATTAAGGGACAAAAATTACAGACTGGTGAATTTTCAGGCGTTCCCCGAAAGAGTATTGGAACTTCAATTGACAACTCCACAGAAGTTTGTTGACAAGGAGAACACCGCTACTTATCGATGAACCAACTGCCCCCTCTGTTATCACCAGCTTCTGGGAAAGTCAGATCAAGTAGATGAAATCTTCGTTAAAGTCACCATGTCCCCGGACTTATTTATTTACAATCTCTTGCACCTCAGAGTGTTGAACACGCTGTCACGTGGCCAGAAACAATGTGGACCCAGGGCCCACCCGTTGCCCCACCCACTCTGTGTGCTCACCAAACTTCATATCCTTGTTACTCCATCAAAACGCATCAGGTCGATATGAAAAATATCGCAATCGATTCTCCTTGGCGAGAAGCATAATAAGAAAATGTCAAAAAAAAAAAAAAATCCATAAAAATCTTCTTTCTTATATCTCCTGTATTAAACTTGATGTTAGGCGGATGGAAGATCCACTCCTCAAGAACAGCTGCCTCTGCTTGGTACTGGCCATTGCATCTGACGCCTCGTAGCAAAGTCACAATGATCATCATCATACTCATACAGAGAGGCAGGGAATTACAACAAGCGTGCGTTTACATTTATCTGCCATTGATCTATCAGGCGTGTAATCTAGATTCTATACTCTATTAATATTCAACTTGACCATATGTGTCGTCTCTGCACAGTTCTGGCTATTCAGCAAAAAAGTGTTTCACAATCTCATGGCCATGTTTAAAGGGGGAGAGGTCGCTTTTTGTCCACCCAAATCACGAGAGCTTCGAAGATTTATCAACGAAGCATAAACATATCCCAGTTGGTTTCTCCCATTATCCCTAGCGTTTCAATTGAAATATATGTAGTCAAAATGCCTTCCATGGGATAAGAAAGAGGCTGTGGCCGAGCCTTCAAGATCAACTTCGGGCTGAATCTGACCACGGGTATAAGCACGCCCGTCGGGACGACTGTTTGTCTTCTCAAACAGTTTTCATTTACGATTACTGGCGCATTGAGTATATTACCGAATGTTATGAAATTCTACATTTAGATGTTTTGCTGGCCAATTGAGCACGAAGTAGACCACACCTCTTGATGCGCAGCTTCAGTACCTGTAAGGAGTATAGCACCTTGAATGCCACGAAAGACTTTATGGCATCACTTAAAACGATTTTGGCAATGGCTTATAAGGAGAGGCGGAAAATTGCAAAGCAATGGCATCATGCCATTCTTAAGAATAACTGTTCCTTCATTGTGCTGTGATCTTCCCCTGTCTATCCGACTTTGGGTATTGAGAAAGCCTTGGTCATTGAAGGGCCGAGTATTGGTTAGTAGGTTATAGTCGGGAAGCGTCCTGATAGCTGCATGCATATTGTCTCAGAAAATTCAAGTCAGGATATATATGTGTGCCATCGAGAAGATGATCTGCAATGAGAACCTAGGTATACAAACCAGATCTTTGGACGTTTCTGCACTGCCAATACGATGGCATTCAATATAACATAATTTAATCTGTGCGCATGACCCTCAATCTGGCGAACGGAAAAAATTGTGCTGTGAAGATTGATGCTGGCTAGGTTTTAAGTCTCTTTTTCCTCGCCGTCCAGGGTTGATCGTGTCGCGTGTCAATCGAGGGCATTTTTGGAGGGATGTCAACATAGATAAAAAAATATCATTTCAGAAAAAGTACTCGTCAGTGGAATCTAGTGCGAGGCTGTCCGATGTTGCACAGGAGTAGGATGTATGACAACGTCAAAGTGAAGGGAGTTCTTAAAGCACGTTATGGAGGTTGTAAGTCAGGGGAAATGTTGTCAGTCTTCGGAAGTTTGCAAAAGCATCACAATTTCCACTTGAAACAGAATGCGCGAAACAGTAGAATCCATATTAGTTATATTGTAGCCGTGCCAATTCATTTCACTACAATTTGAGACTCGAGTGACTCCCATGCAAGCTCCTGTTGTCACCCTAATTATCGACCGACTGCAGATAACATCAACAAGCCATAGATATGCCTTCTACCAGATGAATATGAACACCAGATATCTTTTAAATACTCATTTGAGTTATCCTGCGGTCCACAGTCAGGGCTTTGGTCTCTCGTTTTGGCTCTCTTTCGTTCTTTCCTAACTTGGCTCTGAGTGTCGTTCCTTCCTCAACTGACGACGTTCAACTGGCTCTTTCCCTCGCAGGTTGTTCCTTCCCACCCTGACTGCTCCTTCCACAAAATGCGAATTACATTGAATCCTGAGGTAGGTACTTTACCATGGCTTCTGTCCAAGTTCTGTCGTTCTTACATCCTTACCACCATCACCACCATCATCACCACCATCACCATCACAATGCCTCCTCGCCTGCCCGACGTTTCTGGTCTTCTTGCCCTCCTGGAAAGGTATCGGACCCCCAAGCGGTCCGGCCTTCCAGGAGGGTTTGTAACTGAAGAAGAGATTGCCTTCGCTGAGAAGGACTCCCCCATCAAGGGGGAGCGTATTGC